>WBZZ01001878.1:37500-45410 GCA_019918135.1 Paulinella micropora
AAATTTTCATTCCGTTTACGAGGAAAATGCAAAAACTAGCAATTGCTTCCTTGTAACATACAAAGTGTTGTTATCTTATTGTTTAGAATACCGACAAGCTTCGCAAGTGTCGCATGTGTGGGACAGAGCGCCCGAAAGATGCTGTGGGAGAGCGTGTCGCTCTTGTAAAACAGAACATAGAAACGACCCAGCTCTCGCTCTCGAAGAGAAAGACCATCGTGGACAAGCCTGCATCCCCGGCCCAGAGTCCAAGTGGACTGTGCGTCCACCAACAAGCACCAGCGGTCTTATGTTTATACCTTGGCTCTTTATTGTTGTAATTAAAGAATCAAAGGCACAAACAAAAACAAAAAAAAAAAATTTTGTAGGTGTGCTTTCTCTGTACTCACGGTCCGTCCTCGTCGACATCACACAAAATTAAGCGGTCTAGCGCTTCTCCTAAGCGTGCCTCTAAAAGCGGGGACTCTAAACGTGCTTCTAGAAGCGGGGACTTCAAACACAGAGAGCTTGATGCGCAGCCTCCACCACCTCCCATTTCACCCAGATCCTCAGATCCTGTACCTACTCCTCTACCACGGATATCAGAGCCTCCACCCCCTCCTGACGATTCTTCGACGTCCCACTCTGACCAAGCGACAGGCACATCTATCCCTCCACCCCCGCCCTCTGATCTTCCTGCGGAGGATGATGGCAGCAGTGAAGGGGACGATGACGATTCAGAAGCAGAGTATGACCCAGATGCACCACCTCCTCCTGGAGAGTCCCGTTTCCAAGTGCCAAAGTCAGAGATTGAGGCAGCAGAGGAGAGGATTAAAGTTCGCTCCCGCAATCATAGTAGGTCAAGCTCGAACGGCATGAGCCCGACGGATGCACCCGTCAGCCCAGCCAGGTTCGCGAAAGGCGGACTAGCAGAAGTGAGAGAGGGACGAGTCACTCCACCGCGCAAAATGAGTGACTTTATGGTGCGTAAGCGTATCCTTTTTCATATGTGCTAATTGTAACTCATGGTGTCCCTGTGTTTGTTTGTAGTCCAAGCTGAAGAATCTTCAGGCTAAGGCTGACGACTCCTAGGGAGAGATCGGCGATGTTAAAGTGATGTAACTTATTTTTGTCTCAGACTCTGTACCCCCCCGCCCCCCCCCCCCCCCTCTCTCACTCTCTCCTTTTTGCTCTCTGTTCCTTTCGTTGTGTATATTTTTTCACAATCATTTTCACACATTTTCTGGCTCTTTTTTTTGTATAGTATGTTCTAAAGCGGCTGCGCAATGCGCAAGCTATCGCACAGAGAATGCATTGCCACCATGTTGTGTGACACTGAGGTGAAAAAAGGGAAATAATTTCTGGCTGAGTATCTCGTGGTGATATATGCAAGGTCGTGGTCCAGTGAGTGATGTTGCCAGTGATAATAAGGATCATTTATAAAATTGTTCAACCGAGTGTGATGTTCTCACCTGATATTTATAGAAAATGTTTAGAGTATTTCGTACAGGTTTGCAGCACTGAGCGATTATACTCGGTAGCAGAAGGCTTTATGCAAACACTTTTAATGAAGAAAATACTTATCAGTGGGAAGCGTAAGAGGAAAATTGAAGTAGAGGCCGGCAGGTTCACGACATCATGGTGAAGCATGTTCTGAACCTCCCAATCTGAGTCTCGGAGTCTTTAAGCTTTGTACATAAACACTTTTATATAATAATACAATACTTGGTAAGTTTCCTGACACTCGTAGGAATAATTGGGAAGCGTTACAGTAAAATGGAAGTGATTAGTGTTTTTTTTAAAATAATTTTTGAAATGTGACAATATTACTAACGACATTCAAAAGGAGAAGAAAAAAAATTAATTAAGTGAGTTTTTTTATTTTGATTGGAATCTTCGAATTTTTGGTTAAAAATCTATTTTTTAGTTAAAAAATATATTTTTGAGTCAGAATTTCCGTTTTGTTGGAATCTCAATTCCTTTTCCCGGTTCTGGTCGAAAAGAATATATTTAATTATGCCTATTCCGCTAATAACCTCAGCTACTTCTCTGTTCTTATATAAATAAGTACAATATCAAAGATGATGAGAAAATGTGGGAGACTAGTGGAGCCAAAAACAACCAAAGCAAACACAAGCCAATTTCCGTTGTCCTGCCTAACGATATAAATAATATATTCCTGTCTAAAAAGTGTGACTGCCACCGTCCTTCTAGTAATATTATTATCATTACCCGTTTATGTGAGACTACTATTATTAATATAATGAACTATGATAGCTACAACACGCAAACAGCAGTACTACTTTTTTCAGTAATAATCAAAATATATTATTCATTGTAATGCAAGCCGGGGTATGTATCCATCCAATTCCAAAGCACTCTGAAACTAACCTAATCTTCCTCCTCTACAAAAGAGAGGAAATCAGTATGGCGGAATATGTAGGAGCCAAGCAACAAAAAGGAAACAGAAAGCTATTCCCAAATGTCACACCTAACGATAATATTATACTGCTTAAAAAAATAGTATCTGTTACTATGATATATCTTAATATTATCGTTTTCAACTAGCTCAAAAGTATATCATTGAAATAAAAACAGATATAATGCTATATCTTGACGAGACATAGCTCATCTATACATCACTGTGTATAGTGATATAAGAAAAGATATGTAGGCATCACCCCCTGATAGCCGGTAAAAAGTACATTTTCCTGGTGACAGGTGCACCAGCTTGTTTTTCAGTATTATTTGTCCAGATTGGACCTGATGCCATTTTATTCCTGGTCTGTTGCAGTTTTCCTTTTTAGCTTCACTGAGCTAATACAACGAGACATCATTCTCATTCTTGAGGACTGTGTTTGGTTGTATTACCGACTTTTTACTAGCTATCGTTGGGGGCATTACATTTAGAGTCCACATCACTAGTGTGATTTCTTTCTGCTTTGCCACACAGGCAACAGAGTGAATTTTCACTGACCTGTCTCACACGGGGACGTCAGACGAAAACAAATACTCCAACACAGCTCCCTCATAACTCTTTCACAAAACAAATAATTTGATTGGTCTCAAGCAGGTGTCTCGTACCCTCTAGCCCAATCAGTATCTGTGTGCTCACACGGAGACATCAGATACAAACTCTCTGTCGTTCTTGCTGTTCTCACACAGAGACCAAGAAGAAGGAGGTGGACAGAAGAGTGAAGGAACACACACAAAACACAAACAAGCATAGGGACAGGAGCACAACACTCTACCCTTCTAGTTTGTGCATTTATCTGCATTATCTCACACATACGTCAGAGTATTTTTGCAAATCTCTGATCGTTTTCTAAAGGTAGGTCTGAGAACCTATCCGACCGACTGTCGACTTCTCAAGGAGAGCTTTTCTAGCTTCTCTATTACTATCTGTGTGTAGGTCCAAGTGCCTCATACTAGATAAAATATAGAAAAGAAGGAGGAGAAAGTAATCTGAGTAAGGAGAACAAGAAATCGGAGAAAGTCTCAAAGACTATTTTTCTCAAACAAAAACAAACATACAAACAGTGTTTCATAGAGGACAGGGAATCTTATCCTACCCTCTCTATTAGTTTCTCTCTTCACTAGTCAATCGACTGAAGGAGGAACAGAACACAAACGAACAAAAACCAAACATAGGAGCTGACACTGTCCTCCTGTTGATCACTACTACGACATCATGTCGACAGAGATCGCCGAAGTGAGTGAATTCTCGGAGGCAGATCAAAGAAGAGAAGAAGAAGAAGCAGGAGGAGGAGGAAGAGGATTGAATGAAGGAGGAGGAGGAGGATTGAATGAAGGAGGAGGAGGAGATGAAGGAGTAGGAGGAGGAGTAGAAGAGGGCTGGGATGATGAAGGAAGATATGGAGGAGACGAAGATGAAGGAGGATTTGAACAAGAAGAGACGGGAGGAGGAGGAGCATATGGTAATCCCTTACCACCTGCCTACACGGGAGGAGGAGGACGAAAAATGATCGACTTGATTCATAGTGATGGAGAGGAGATCACAGTGGAGGAACAACAGTGGGTGCAAGACCACTATGACCTCACTAAAGAAGAGTTTGATAACAAGATGGGGGTAGAGAAGGACACCTATGTGTGGATCCCTCAGGATCAAAGAAGAGAGAAAAGTCGTGCTAAAAAGGGTGTCTATATCCTATTATCAAACACAGCACAGCTCCTCGGCAAACTGGTCTCTGATCCAGAAGAGAGAAAGAAGATACAGCATATCAAGTTTGGGGACACACACACCCACCTTGAATTACTCGATGCTATCTTTGGGGTGTACACTCAAACCCTGATTTGGGAACGTACATACGGCCCACGATGTGAGGGTTACCTCCAGTACACAAACCCAAGAGCAACGGCCAGATTCCTCGCGACTGGTCAGGAGGCAGTCGATGTAACAAAAATGAAGACCAATCTGGGTTCGAAAAACTCGACTGGCATATTTCATTTTTTTACAATGGAAATAAAGGCCTTGGAAGAGGGGAAGGCAGAGATGGAAAAAAGCATTAAGGCAGCAGGAGAAACTCATCCTGTGATTGATGAGTTAGAGAAGACCGACAGAGTTCTGACCAAGATCAGACTGTTGATGGGTGCGTTACTGCACAAGGAGGCATGGAAGAGATGGATTCCTACCAAGGATCACTCTGTCCTTAAATCACTTAGTAACGCACCACCGGTCGCCAACAAAGCAGGCGTTGACCAATATGTGGAGAAATATAATTTTCTCAGATGTGCTTCTGAATTGGTGGCCTTTATCACTCATGCTCAAAAGCTGGTGATATCTGAGAAGAAGAAGGCGAAAGAGAATGAGGAGTTCGAGAAGAGGATGAGACTGGAAAGAATGAAAGCAAAAGTGAGTGGTGCAAAGACACACCCTCCGACATATTTGACCCCACCAGCTCCTGCCCCACCAGCCCCTGCACCCTCGGGCTCAACTACGGTGGTGGTCACAAACACGGAGAAGAAGGACAGACAGAACATCATAAATGCCTTCAAGGGGAAGAAAGGAGGAGTGGCAAGTCTCATGCTATATGCCAAGACGAGCTCAGACAAAGACTCTGATGCTTCGCTTTTGAGCAAGCTCAAAGAGATCAATGCCTGCATGAAGGCTTTTCCTTGCGACGAAACGCAGGAATACGATGCTCTTGTTACTGTTTTTGACCAATCTCTAGTCTCGGAGGGATTTGATCTGACACAGTACAAGTTTTTGAGAAAGAAGGAGGAGATTAAGAGAAACAATGCAACAGGCCTAGACGCTCAGTGTGAACTGGCGGTGGCCACACTCATTTCATATTTTCAATCTCATGGATACCAGCATCTCTGCACTGGTACTCTCATAGGATTTGAAATCTTTGAGACAGTGGCGATGAGTTTGAGGAGTGCTGTTAGCTTGGCGGCGACCCTTACGGAGGTAGTTTCCTTCTATGGGCTATTCTATGGCCGCAAGTCGATCATCCTCTATTTCTTTTCGGCGTTACACACAGTTAACCCGAGTAAGCTTACTCAGCTCATACAACAATGCTCGACGTTTAGCTCAGTGAAGTCCAAGAACTTCCTCGAGACACACGTGTTCGAAAATACGGTTCAAAGCGTTGCTCCGTCAGCACTGTTTCAAGAAGTGATGAGTGCATGCTCAAACATGGACTCGCTCACGGAGGCACATACGGCACAGGCAGGCGGTGTACCCGTTGGCGCACAAGCCACGTACACAAACAGAGTTGCCGGTTGGAAGAGACAGAGAGAGCCAGACCTGAAGACCGCATGTTGGAGGTGGTTCGCGGGCTTGCCGTGTAAGGCACAGATGGAGAACAGAGACTGCTCTTTCAATCATGATAGGCAGAACCCAACAGCAAGGGCAAATTTTCTGAGCAGGACGGAAGGCAAGGAACCGGGCCTTTTCAATATGCTTCAGATTGCCGCTGTGAACGAAGGTTGGTATGCCAATATGTGTGATGATGATGAGTTACGAGAGGCAATCATCACCTACATGAAGAGGATGAAGGAGAAGAAGGAGGAAAGGGAGAGACAAAAGAACTTAAAGGCATCTCAAAGAGGACAAGAAGGAGGAACAGGAGCAGGAGGACGAGGAGGAGGAGGAGGAGGACGAGGAACATGGAGAGGAGCCTCGAGGTGGCAGGGAACCCCTCAGAGAGGAAGAGGAGGAGGTCGGGGATATACCCCTTATGGAGGGAGAGCTGTTCGAGCTCCAGCCCCCCCACCCAGAGGAGGAGGAGGCTCGTGGGCAAGCTCCAACCCGAATTTCGGTCGAGCTCAGGCCTACAACACTGCCTCGGAGACCGATACGTCATCCTACCCGGACACTACTCAAGGTAATCGTTTCGAGGTGGTGGAATGACTGGAGGGGGAAGAAGAGAGGAAGGAGAAGACTGTGAAGTTTAACCCTAAAGTCACAGTGCTTTCTAATGCTGTTGTGCAGACTGGGCCAACGCTTCCTCTATGTGAAAACAAAGATGTGGGTACACAGAGACTGCAGCCCCAAGGTAGTCTCATACCCGTTCATACAGCACGGTTACCAATGATAACTGATGCAAATAGGAAGGCGAGACTTGCGATGGAGGCGAGGAGGCCAATGGCAGACGTATCGCCTCAGCCAAGCAAGCAACCACGAACAGACTCAATGTCTACGGTCGCGGCGGGTGGCGAGCAAAAAGACAATGTGTGTACTCAAGTACCACAAGACAATGTCGCTCAAATAGTAAACGCACCAGTACCGCAGAATAATAAAAATGTTAATGAGGTGAAGCAGGAGGAGAAGAAGGAGGAGTTGAAAAACTTAGAGACAAGACTCCAAAATTTGGAACGTAAAGTTCTTGTTCTCGCAGCCAATATACACAGGCCTGATGCTCTGTGTTATACGGAACTTTATTGTGAAACATTGAAGACAATATTAAAAGTTGGTAATGATACGATGGCGAATATTAATATTGTCGGCCGGAAGTTTTTTAATCGATACCGGGACTGGGTGGACGGAAATATGAAAAAGTCAACGGGCACTCTCAAAGGAGTGAGCAGCCGGACGGATATCACGGGAATCATCACACTGACCTTTAAATTGAAATCCGCACGAGTATACCGTATGGACCTCTATGTCGTCCCCGGTTACCACGGGTCAATATTACTATCGTATGACCAATTGGCTACGATGGGGGCTGTGATTGATTGCGCCGCACGGCGAGTGATATATGGAGTAAAAAGAGGAGAAGAGAACGATATTGATCCCTTCAACGCTGCTGACTCTTATGAGGCTTATGAGCTGAGTCTAGCGACTGATCACAAAAAGATGGCCATCGCACATGAGGCACTTGAGGTGTACGTTCACCCCCATGTCGTAAGACCGGATGAACTGTCCTGGACCGACAATTGGGAATCCCAAGTGTGCACTGTCACAGTTCCGACATGCCATTGGGACAAAAAGTCTATTGATGACTTAATCGAGAAGCGAAAGGAGGAGATTATATGTGTCGCACAAAGAAGCCCGTCGTTGGTGAGATTCGCGGAAGGAGTAGGAACAGATGTCTATATTACTAACGGATACTGTTTCCATGCGAAAGTAGGAGAAGAAAAAAGGGAGGCGTTTGTACCAAGGAGAACGGGGCGAATCCCGGATACTCCACCAGAAACTATTAAAAGTTTTATTACTGATTTCTGGGGTGACGAGCCCACGTGGCCGCGTTCACTGTCTGAAGTGAAGAAATGCTTACGGACTTTATTCGAAAATAATAAGCCGTATACTATTATCCTGCCATATAATGAGAAGGCGATATGGGCACAGGAAATAAGGGACCGGCTTATTGATCATCCTAAACCGGTACCCTCTCGCAAGCAACAGCTAGTGGTGGCTTGTCGTATGGGAACTCGTGAGCAGAGCAGTGCATACAAGCGGAAGCTCA
>WBZZ01001879.1:0-15000 GCA_019918135.1 Paulinella micropora
TGATCTCTTGGTGGAAGTGCTTTCTTACCTCCGCGTCGGTGATCGCGCACACGATCCGTCACCTCAACACACACGACCGGTTCGCGCGCGGCCGGTGGAAGCGGCGCAAAGTACAGAACGGCGAGCTGTCGGGCCTGCAAAGTTCCTCAACGCTACTTTTCAAGTACGACACCAAGTCGCTGCCGCCTCATCAACACGTGTCGCGCAAGAGCGAACACATCTGCTTTACCTGCACCCAAAAAGGACGGTCGAGGGCTACTGCGGCACCTGCTTCGTGTTCCAACCGCACCGGTGATCACGCCCTTTGCCGCGTGCCGCATGGGCCGCACGTCTTTCCCCGTGCCCAGGACGACACGAGACTCTGTGTGGCGCTGGCGTACATACCGGCCTACCGCTTCCGATGGCGTACGAGGAAGCGGGCTGGCCCGTGCTGCAAGTAGACAAGTGGACCAGTTATTTGTGGCTGACGGGAGCCGAAGAGACGGCCGCCCGGTTCAAGCCCCGGTTCAACGGGAGCTGTACATTACGGATTTTTAAATCTTCTCGATTTTTTAATTAAAAAAAAATGCTCTGCAACGCTCTCAAATTCGTTTTCTTCTTCCCCGTCCTGCTCGTAAGTCAGAACAGGGGTCAGGAGCTTGAAAGGAGGCATTGCCTCTTCTTCGGTGTCAACTGTACCAACTGTCTCGTCCAGAGCAGGCTGGAGCATGCTTGTTGTGTCTGGAGCGAACTGTCCAAGAATTGCAAATCCGTCGCGGACGCCCTCGAGATAGCTCACGGCAGTGGCGACGCTTGGTTCAAGGGGCTTGTTACTGACCCTGGGCTGTGTCCGCCGTGAGGGCCGCACGTTCCAGTCCGACGCAAACTGGCCCACCTCGCTGCTATTTCTGGCGCGCAGACCCACGTGCCACAGCGCTGGCCGCGCTGTTTCGGGAATTTGAATCTCGAAATGGCCGTTGGTTAGCCGGTAGGGGTGCTGGAGGTGCCTGCGGATCCGTTCCGCGCAACGGCTAGGAGTCAAAAAAGGAAACGTTTTCCCGGCAAAATCAACGAGCGAAATTTTCCCGTCAGGTGCCACTCGGCATGGTTTGTCGCAACTCATCGTAATTAGCGGCGCGGCAAAAAAATTGCAAGGGCTTCGACCTTGCTCTGCTTTTCACTTTCTGACTTCAATAAAAGTCAGATTATGAGCTTTTGAATCTCTAAGCACAATTGTGTAAACCGCGTGATCTGAGCGGCTGGTGTAGGATCAGCCGTATCAAGGGCCGTAGCGGCATGACTAGCGAAACGGTAAGAGGCTTTCACGGAAAAAATAGAATCGACAGTCCCGCGCCAAAAACCGGGCCGGCGCAGTTCTTGGGCATGGTGCTGCAAATTTGCCGCGAAAAATTCACGGCTTGGCGGCGTAACCGTTCGGCTCTGGTCTCGCGGGCAGCTGCGTGAGCCTAGGCGGGATTACGTATTTCAGGTCACCCAGGACCCGGGCATAGTCCGAGGCCAGCTTTCGCCCTGTTGCACAATGGCCTGCACAATCTTGAGCAAGTCCGGCTCGTGCAGTGAGGGCACTGCCTTGCTCATCACTTTTTGTCGTAAAACATCTGCGTCTTGAGATTGCCGAGCCCTTCTTCTTTGTTTTCGTACTCGAGCGTGTGCCCCAAAACCCGGCTGAAAAACACCGGCCGGGCCACGAGCGACTGGTTGCCGTAAGTTCCCAGGCCACGTTGGCGTAGATGGCTCGCAGCAGTGAGGGTGGCTGATGCGGAATTCGCTCTTGGCGCGCTCTTGGTAGAGGCGTGTCAGGTCTTCGAACGTGTTTTGAAGCCCCCGCCTTTCAGGGCCGCGGACCTGCTTGGTTAGGCATCACTTGGCTGGGCCGTTCGATGTTCTTCTTGTTGCCGGCGTTCACCAGGGACTTCATCCAGGGCAGCGTGCTGACCTTCATCTTTTTCGCGGGGGCATGGCAATGGGCTGGTTGTCCTCTTCGGCCAGATCTCTGCTCGGCGTCGAGGTCCAGCTCAGTAATCTGACTTGGGCCTGTCGCCTTTCAGCAGCATGCTGGCATCAGGCGCCATTTTCGCTCTGTGCTTAAAGTGGTTCTCCCGTAGATCATGTGCCGGTAGATTCTCAGCCCCGGCCGACGAGGCCGTGGGTAAGGCGATGGGCTTGCCGACATAGATAGAGTCCTGGTATCGCTTTGCTCGTCCGGGTCCCGTGGGGTCTGCTCCCTTTTTCGCCGCCCGGTGTTGCAAGACGTGCTTTTGCGGCCGATCTCCGTAAACGTTATGTACTGGTCGTCCTCCACGGGCAAGAACTCGCTGAACTTCCACAGCTCGGCCATGCGACAGCCGAGGATAGACAGCAGCAGAAAGGACTGCAGGGCCCACAGCGGGTGCCTCTCGCTAGGCGCAAAGGGCCGTCGTTGGTGCGCTTGGCCTCAGCCGACTCAAAGCAGTCTGCCTCCGCGAGCATGGCCGGTAGAGCTCGTCCAAGAACGCGCACCAGGGGTCCAAGTAGAGCACGTGCCTGTTCTTGAGGTTGGCCATGGTCGCTTTGCTGGTCTGCAGGGCCCCCTGGCGCTCACGTCCCTGTCGCGGAAGTAGCTGCCTCCTTCCGTGAACCACTGCGCACAAAGTCTTCTCCCCAGACACAGCGCGAGGGCTGTTTGATTTGTCTTGTACCTCTTTCACCGAGGCCAAGATCAGCCACTCGACTACAAAGTCCGTGTAGTCTCTGCTGCGTGAACTCAGCCCTGGCCTGGCCGCGTCTACCAGGTCGTTGATGAACGGCAGAACTGCTCCACGTCTCGCCGCAGCCTCAGCAGAGTCGCGCACAGAAGGCCAGCAGGCACGTAGGGAAAGGCCCTTCTGTCTTGGTCACGATCGATTTGATCCACCTGTCTTCGTCGCCGAACAGGACCTTGCGCAGCGTGGTGGTCTTGCGGCCTACCACGTCGGCGGAGCTGGCAGGGAAAAGCAGGCCGCCGCCCTCTTGCTCCACAATGATAAAGTTCAACTCCGAGGCCTTGTTTCTCTTGAGCAGCTTGTTTTGTCCAGGCCGCTGTTCACGTACACAGGTGTGCAAACTGGTGGTCGTCGCTGTTTTCTTTGGTCAGAATTCCGACCAGTGGCCCCGGCGTCCCGAGATTCTTGGCGAGCGGGCGAGGGTTCGTGGAGGGCCGGGTCCACGCCGCACGCACAAAGGTGCATGCGGTCGAGCACCTGGTCCCGGTAACGGTCCCGCAGCTCGGCGAGGCTGGCCACGAATTGTCCCGCAGGTCTACCCATTCCGCGGCGCTCATCTTGGTCTTGAGCGGCAGTCGTTCCGGCCAGACCGGCACCGGCTTCTGGCCCGCGCGTATCTCCTCGAGCGTGGTTGTTAAAAGCATCGATCACCTCCTGGGGCGGCCTGGGATCGATCGTCACGACCGGACGGTGGTTGGGCTCCGCGCCAAGCCGGCCACTCGCGGCCCATTTTGCCATTCTTTTTTAATGACTATAGGGTACAAGATTTGTTTTTTCAGCAATAGCCACAACACCCGCGGCCAGCATCTTTCTTTTTTTTTCTTTTTCTTTTTCTTCTTGGCGTGGGGGCCAGACAAAAGATGGCTCGCGAGCGGGCGCGCGAGGCCGCTGCCGTTCAGTGAACCAGCCAAGGCAATGAAAGGCCAGCCCTGTTCTTCGCACACGAGCGCGAACATGGCGCTTTGGCGGTGGCGCGACTCGGCTGTTTCAGTTCTGGCACCTGTGCCGCTAGCTCTTCTTCGTCCATCAACAACAGGAAAGCACAGAAGAGTCTGATAATTGACAAAACACCGGCGGGCCCACGCGTACCTCTCTCTCACTTCTTTAGCACTCGGGGCCAGCAGGCGTCGACCTTTCTGAAGAGGCGTTCCAGCTCCTCCAGCGTCTGTTTGCTCGGTTCGCGCCGGCCACCATAGCCTAACAGGTGGCACAGTTGGCTGGCTCGGTCGGTAGTCAGGGGCCAAGCTCTCCCTGCGCCAGATGTAGGCGAGGCGAGCGGGCGTCGGGTTCTGTGCCCGCCACTTGTGGGTCAGGCGCCGGGCCTGTGCTAACAAGGCCGGGCTGACACACGACGCAGATTGATTCACACCTCGCGAAGGTTGAAGGTCTCTCTTATTATCTGGCGAAAACGGCTCGTGTAGCCGACATGTCTGGGGCGTGTTGCTCTACCATCTGCCCATTGACCAGCCAGCATTGTGAACTGTACATTCGTGCTCTTGAACCTGGCCACACTTGGAGCAGTACGTACCGGTGGTTGCGAGGCTAAAGGTCCAGACGTGGTCGCAGGCGGACATGTACAAAAATGACGACTGGCAAAAGAAAAAAACGGAGGCCTGGATTTGGAACGCGGGCGTTTAAGATTCAAGATTTGAAACAAATGGACGGGTGGAGGAAAAGAGGTGTCGTGCACAGAAAAGATGGAAGGCACACAGTCATACAAGGGCAAGTGTCTGCACTGCTCCTACGGCTGCGAACGGGACGATGGCAAGTGGTACGGTCTACCAATTGCCCACGCGGGCGAAGATTGTACGTCTGGGGCCACTTTTGCACGATAGGCTGTGCGGCCGCGTTCGCGGAATACGGGATAGCCCACACGCTGCGTTCGCGTTCAATGGACCTGCTGCACAGCTTCCTGCGAGTCAATCTGCACAAGCAACTAATTCAGCCTTGTCCGCCACGCTACGAGCTAGTAGACTATGGGGGGCCACTGGACATCTCGGCCTTCAGGGCGGTGGGCCGGGTGAGCAACTTTTATGTGCCAGTGCACAGAAGAAAGACACAGAAGAATTTTATTAGTCAACTTTCTGGCCGCAAGTACGCGCTAAGAAGGCTCAAGCGCCTGCCTGGGATTCGTCTCTCTTCCGCTTCGTGTTCTTCTTCTTCCTCTTGATCAGCTTGCGGTTATCGTTCTCGGCGGCGCTGTCGGTGGTCAAAGGAAGCGGCCCCAGCGTGGGTAGCGAAGGCGGTGGTTCATTGGCGTCGGCCAGGATAGTGTACTTGAGCCAAGGGCCGCCGTCCCGCTTGAAGGTGAGGTGTAGCACGTCCGGGTAACGCCGACTAGCACCCTGCCAGTCTTTTTCTCCTGAAAAGCACAACTCTTAAGTACCTTTTTGAGCGTTTCGAGGCCGAAGACACACCCGATGTCTTTGACGGGCGGGTGTGACAGGTCCGAGCGCAGCAGTGATTCCTTGTCCTCTGCGACCAGAGCAATACCACCGAGCGAGGTGCGGGCCAGCCGATCCGCGTCCACCGCCCGCAGCGAGGATTCCGTGCAGAGCCTGTCCACTTCCACAAAAAACCGGCAGTGCGAATTGCTCTTCGAGTGGTGCCGGATCACGGCGTTCAGCGCGGGGCCCGAGATTTCGACGAGGCGGTCGACATGGGTCCATTCGGTAGTCGGCAGGAAGGCCGCCTCCTGGGACACGAGCAGAGAGGTCAGGTCGGAGTAATGTTCGAACGATTTGGCCTCGTTGTAAAACTTGACACACAGCTTGCCGCCGAACGAGACTGCCAATTCAAGCGTCATGCCCTCGCGGAAAGTAGACAGCCAGCAGGACAGTTCCTTGAGGTCGACGCTGAACACGCACTTGGGGCACGCCAGGGTGACGAGATCGCCGTTCGCGCCCGAGAAGGGGACCGTGAACTGTCCGACAAGCCCGTCGGCCGCGCTGCAGAGCACGAGCTTGTCGATAGTGGCTTCAATTCGAGCCTCCAGCAACAGTGGGGACAGCGAGTCGAGCGCCCGTCTGAAGGCGATGCCATGGACCTTGGACCTCCAGAGAAAACGAGATGCCATTTTGTGAGAGGTTGTTCTTTTGCCGCTTTTTTTTCATTAAAGTCTTTACTCTTAAACTGCGAGATTCGAGATTTGAGATTTGAAAACCAAAAAAGAGAAAAACCGTTTCCGGCAAGAATGTAAGCGAGCCACAAACCGGATGTCTCTCGTCACGGACAACAACCGAGTCAAGGCCTTTGACCCGGCGGCCGACCCGAAGAAGCTGCACCTGTCGGACCAAGGAGTGCCTACGGGAGTATTTTTTCGGGGCTATGCTACGACAAAAGAGCCTGACGCTGGTGCTACCCGCCATGCAGCTTGCCTGGGACCCATCGACGTACGACCAAGGCAACAAGGCGGCCAAGACCACTATCGACCTCGACTTCAAGCACGCGCAACAGTATGGCGCGGTGCTGCAGGCCTACCAGGTGTTGCGAGCGATCGACGAGCGTGTTGCCGAGCTCGTGGTGGAAAACCGCGACAAGATCGTCCCGACGATGAAACGGGCAGGGCCTATGGCTAGAAGCGACGAGCAAGTCAAGGCCTGCTACCAGCCCTGTACGCGCCTGCGCACGTCCCAAAAATCGGACCGGGCCTGGGCTCCTCGTCTGACCGTCACAGTCACTGGAGCCAAATTCTTGGGCGAGACCGATACCGCTACGCTGCAAAAGGGAGATGTGGTGAAAACCGTGATTCAAGCTACCGCGTTGTGTTCCAAGGCGAAAAGGTCACGCTCTCTTGGCGCGTGCTACAAATTCGGAAGCAGCACGAGGGTCTGGGCTATCCGGACCAGGACCTCTCAGAAAAGGGAGCTTTTGGGGTGTCTCTGTCCGATGAGAACGGCGAGGGCGGCCATTTGGCCATGGACTTGACGGTAGATTTGGTTTAATTAAACTGTACACATGACACACACGTCACCGGTACATTTTGCACTAGTGGCTGCCTTGGTTCGGAGGTAGTAGCAACCGGTTTTCAGGCCCAGTTCCCAGGCGCAGAAATGAGAACTGGACAGTTTGCGCTCGGTCGCGTTCGCTAGGTAGACGTTGAGGCTCTGCGACTGGCACACGTAAGGGCCCTACCGGCAGAGAGTTGCAGCTGTGTCTTCATGGGAACTTCCCAGACAGTCTTATACACCTGTTTAACGTCCTCTGGTATGGCAGCAATGTCCTGCACAGATCCGTCGTTTGCCAGAAGCCCGGCTCGAACCGAGGGGTTCCAGAGCCCCTTGCTTTCAAGGGCCTTGACTAAGTACCGGTTCAGCAACGTGTGCTCTCCCGCTAGAGTCCTCCGAACCATGAGGTTGCTGTAGATTGGCTCAAAACTCTCATTGACTCCCAGTATCTGCGAGGTACTGGCCGTAGGCATGAGTGCGATCAAGAGGCTGTTACGTAGACCGTGGGTCTTAATGTCCGCCTTCAGCCTAGCCCATCTGTCGCTCGTGAGCTCCACGCCCCAGAGGTCCGGCTGCAGTTTGCCCTGAGAGGCGGGGCTGCCCTCGAACTCTGGGTAGTGTCCATTGTCTTTGGCCAGTTCTACGCTGGCACTCAGCGCCGCGAAGTAGACCTCGCGCGCGATGCGCTCGTTCAGGGCGGCGGCTTCGGGGCTCTCGAAGGGCAGCCCCAGGATCATGAACAGGTCTGCTAGTCCACAAATGCCCAAACCTACAGGCCGGTGCTCTGAGTTAGACATTTTAGCCTCAGGGACGGGGTAAGTAGTGAGGTCGATGACACGGTCTAGTGCTTTCACCGCGCTGCGCGTGACGGACTGGAGGAGGTTGATGTCGATTTTCTTGTCCTCGGTGACAAAACGGGGCAGACACAGCGACGCGAGGTTGCAGACGGCGGTCTCTTCGGACGAGCTCACTTCCATGATCTCCGCACACAAATTTGAGTTCTTGATGGTGCCCGAGTGCTGCTGGTTGCTTTTCGCATTGGCATGGTCTCGGAAGATCAAGTAGGGGGTACCTGTCTCGATCTGGGATTTGAGGATGGCCGACCACAGGTGCCGGGCCTTTACTTTTTGGCCCTGCTGTGTTTTCTCGGCGTGGGTGTAGCGAGACTCCCAGAACCTGCCCCAGCAATTGTCTAGTCCCTGCACCTCGGTCGGGCAGAACAGCGTCCAGTCACCATCGTCGCGCACACGTTCCATAAACAGCGATGGAACGCTAAGTGCCGTGAACAGATCTCGTGCCCTGGTTTCCGCTGCGCCCGTGTTCTGGCGCAAGGCCAGGAAGTCGTAGATGTCCTTGTGCCACGGCGGCATGTACACCGCAAAGGCCCCCTTCCTGCGTCCCGACTGGTTAGCATAACGACTCGTTTCGTTCAGAACGCGGCAGAGAGGCACAATTCCGTCGCTCTTGCCTCCGTCCCGTAGATTTTGGATCCAGCCGCCCTCACGTTGCCGATGTATAAACCAACACCCCCTGCGTGTTTGGAGATGATTGCGCAGTCCCTTACCGTCTCAAATATCCCACTGAGGCTATCCTCGCGAACTGGCAACAAGAAACACGAAGCTAGCTGCTGGTTCCGGCGCAGGCCGGCGTTGAACATGGTTGGCGAGGCATGGCTGTACAGGCCGGCGCTTAGGAGATTGTAGGTCTCGTGGATCTTGCGCAAGACAGCGTCTTCGCTTTCCTCCTGGCCGTGGTGCAACGCCACCGCAATTCGCATGTACAGGTACTGCGGCGTCTCGCATATCCTGTCGCCCTCGCGGAGGAGATAGCCTTGCTTGAGCGTACTAATTCCAAAGTAATCGAAATTGAGGTCTCTTTCCGGTCTTATAATTGCGTTCAGGGCGTCCGCGTGCGTGTCGACAAAGACCGAGAGGCTGGGCACCAGCGACACGCGCAGACGGTCCATCGCGCCCTGGAACGTAGGGGGGCACTGTTTTTGGACATTGCTGGCCTCCAGGCGGCCGCCGAGCAGCGCGTAGTCGGGGTGGTAGGAGGCCAGGCTAGCACAGGTCGAGGCCGCGAGTCCATCCAGCTCGGACGTGGAGATGCCGTTTCGCAGGCCGGAGATAGTGGTTTTGGCCACCTCGACCGCATTGGCCCCGGGCAGGTCACTCGCGAGGACCGAAATGCGTTGCAGGATCTTGTCGAAACACACCGGCTCAAAACTACAGTCTCTTTTTTTGACCTGCATTTCGCCGTGCTTACAGCTATAGGCACGAGAGAAAAAAAATCACTCTCTGCTAAAATGCTGGAAGCCAAAGTACGAGGCCAAAAGGGCGTCCGTAACCAGTAGCTCTCCTTTCCCCGTGGCGGCGAATAGCGTATAAAGCAGCCCGTGCCACAAGCGGTTCTCAGCCCACCAGACTTTACCGCCCAGGAAGCCTTTTCTTGTTTGTTCAGAACTCCGGAAAGCCACACCACGGCGGGGACCATGGCTAGAACGCGCAGTTTGTCTTTGGTCGGCGGCGCGGCGTCGAGTGCCGCTTTGGCGAGTAAAAAACGGGCTGGCAGGCATCCGGCCACGAATAGTAGCCTGTTATCGACTTAAGTACTTTGTGTGTCTGTCATGTGTAGTCCAGTGAGTCAAAAACAGTATTCCACAAGAAAAATTGTGTCACAGTTCAATTCTCTTTGGTTCTCCTTGTCAGGCGCGCGCCTTTTTTTTCTTTATTATTGAAATAAAAAAGTTCACGGAAAGAAAAAGTTTAAGGAGACGTTTTCTGTTTCTTGTTACTGGCTAACGACCCTTCCGGACCTTTTCTTTTTTTGGCAGACTCCATCAACAGCCGGTGCGCGTCCTTGCTCCATGTCTCTTGGTGCCACTTGCCCACGTCGTGCACCTCGGCGAGCTTCGCGATCCTGAACGTGGCAGTGCTAGCGCGTTTCCCGGCCACCTGTTTCCTCTCCTTCTGGCCCGTCCCCTCGATCACGAGCCCCGCCTGGCCGAGCACGAAATTAGCCAAGGCCTTGCACTTACTGTCCTTTTTGCTCCTGATGCCTTGTTTGGATATACCAGCCGACGCGTCCTTGGCCTTTTGTGCCAGGGCAGCCAGCACACCCTTTTTGTCCTGCAACAAGGACAACGGGTAGGTCTTGCTAGCGTCCTTAAGCAGTTCTGCCAGTGACTCCTCGCCCAGCACTTGTGCCAGCCCGTTCAGCGACTGGTACATAGCGAGCGAGCTCTTGGCGTTGACCGGAATCTGCCTGCCGTCGTCGTCCAGTTGCCACGCACGCCCCTCCTGGCCTTGGCCGAGCGCAAAGTTGTTTAACCGCTCGGCCGCTGTCTTGCACCGCTGCAGAAACAGCTTTACTTGTTGCGCCCACTCGTGCACGAGCCACTTGACTGCCACGGGGTCTGTTGGTGCCTGGCACTTTTTGGTCAGCTCCTCGCGCATCTTCTTGAAGTCGCCAAGCGCGCCCGGGTACATAGCTAGCACGCCCAAAATCTTCATTTGTTGCTTTTCGTCCTCGGAGTGGCGCTGCTTACTCCACAGAAACTTGACTCGCCGGTCCACTTCCTCTGGCGTCAGGACGAGCCAATTGACCCCCTCGCGGATCACCATTTCCTCGCGAGTCGGCTCGGGCGGCATCCCCTCCTGATCTTCCACTTTTGCCTCCTCCTCCTGTTCCTTCGCTTCCTCTGCATCTTGTTTTTGGGCCTCACGCTGTTCAGCGCTCAGGCGCGGCGGCAGCGCCACCTGGAAGTCCTGTTGCACCAGCCAGTCCCAAATCGCGGCCCCTCTGCTCTGGCGCTGTTCCGTCAGTGACGCGAGCAGCCTCAGCTTCAGCGAACTGGGTACTTCGACCCTCTTGCTCTCACCCGACGACGGGTCACAAATGCGTATCCACTTGTAGCCGCGGTCGATGATGGTCCACGGGCTCTGCTTGCCCGTAGCTCCGTACAGAGCCTTCATCCGCGCCTCTTTGCCGTTGTAGTCCCGCTCGTACTGCTGAAAAATCTCGCAGTGTTGCCAGGGCAGCGTGGTCTTGGACGCGGTGAACGCGCGTGGTGCCTGCAGCCCTCCTCGCCAAAGTACGCCCTGATGCAGGGATCCGACACCGGCGCGCCCTCATCAGCATCTGGCACAGAATGCGCGCCGGCGGGCCGAGCTTCGACACTTTACCCTTGCGCGCGCAGTGCAGGAGCACGAGGTCCACCAGTGACTGGATGTCGACCGCTACACAGAGACGAGAGGTGTGGATCAGCCCGCGGGCCCAGGGATAGCAAAAAACTCGTTGATCGTATTCATCAGCTGTTTCGCCGTGCTCTTGGAGGTCTGACCGTCCAGCAGCCTGATGCTCGCGCCATCCGCCCACGTTGCGCGGGCCAGGTCTTCTCGTGCCACGATCTCTGTCTCTCCTTGTGTCCGCTGGCGCCAATCAGTGTTCACGGTAGTGCGCACAGAGAGCGCGGTACCACTAGAGCACGGCCTCTGAGGGCACAACTCCGGGAACGACTTGTGCAGCATGTCATAGAGCGCCGCCGCTTCGCGCTGCGTGTGGCAGGACACGATAAACTTTTTGCCAGCGCGAATGGCAGAGACAAGAGCACCGAACCAGTCCCTGTGCGAAGCTACCACCATCAGCGAGCGCCGCAGGTGTGGAGGCACGTAGGAGTACAGATGGAACTCAATCTGTTGTTGCGTCTCCTCGACAGTAAGCTTGCCCTCCTGTCGGCAGACCCCGCCACCATCGCAAAGCAGAAAGTCGTACAGGTGCGACGACCGATGCACGTCCTTATCCAAGATCAGCAAGCGCGGGGCGTCTTCGCACAGTGCACGCAGCACGTTGTCGTTGTCTCGTAGGCGGGTGCCGTTCGTCTCCACGCAGATCGACTGGTTGAAGATCAGCAGCGCCTCGTCCAGCACCACCAAGTCAGCGCACGAAAGTTCGTTGCGGCCCCTGTCCTGCTCTTGCGGCGAAAACAGTTTCCACAGCGATTCGTGCTGGATCATCACCACGCGCGCTCGCGGATCTCTTCGCGGCGGGCGTTCTCGTACATGCAGACGTGGGTTTGGACTCCTTGTTCTCGCAGGTACTCTTCCAGCCGGCGGTCGCTGTCTTGGGCTTGCGAGATGCGGCCCACGACCCACACGATACGGCTTTTCCTCTTCCGCTTGAGCGTGTCGGCGACCGCCCCGAAGCCCGCGACCGTCTTGCCTATGCCGGTCACCGCGTTGACGACCTGCACTCGATGGGCCTCAAAAGACACGGGGTGGATCACGTACAGCCCTGGCTCGGGTTGGTACATGTCGGCCTCCGTGGCGTAGCGCCTGACGTTGGTACAGCCAACTAGATCGCGGGGGGCGACTTCTGTCCCGTACAGCGACCGTCTGTCAGAGGCCGCGCACTCGACAGTCGTCACGCGCCAAGCAACGGTGGGAGGCAGCAGCACTGGCACTGGCCGGCGAACTCAGTCGATCTCGATGGTCTTGCTGTCGGGACGAGGCGTCTCCACGCCAGAAAGAGGGCCCGCGGCTGCAATGTGCTCGTTGAGTGCCTCGACGTCTACAGCCGTAGTACGCACAAAGACAGCGTCGTGGACCAGCGTGCTGACTATCTCTTTGCCAAAAAAATCACTCTCATCATAACTTCGTTCTCGAAGCGAGTAGTGAGAAAATGGACGAACCTGCCCCTGGCATGGAACAGCGGGGTCTGGCCGTCGGGCGTCGCAGACAGGTCGCTCGCTTCGCACCACTGCCACAGCTTGGGGAAATACTTGGCCAGGCCAGCGACCGCTCTCTTGACGCTCGCACGGAAGTTGGCCATGACCGGATACATGTCGGCCTGCACTTCGTTGCAGTTGGGTAGCTCCAGCCAGCGCCCGCCGTGCACCAGTTTCAGCATGTAGGACTTGACCAGCTCGTCGTCGTTCACGCCCAATGCGTCTTTCACGTTGGCGATCACTTGCTCGCGGTCAGTAACGAACCTCTTCAGGTACACCAGCTCGCCAACGGGTGCGGCCTCAAGCGAAGAGGCCAGCCAGTACAGGAAGAAAGGGACCGAATTGCGAATGTCTAGCTACACGTGGTCGGCGCCGAGCACGAGCCTCCGCAGCGAGACGGGCGCGTTCTGTAGGCCACCGTCCGCGTACAGCCTACAGCCAACGTAGGGGCCCTTGCGCCGAGCTCGCATCACCCCGCGCGGCAGCCGGTAGCAAACTTCCAGGCCGCCGGTCAGGTTCACACTGTCGTACAGGGCGCATAGGTACCGACGGTAGCTGCTTTCGAGGCGGCTGTCCTGCAGGAGCGCCTCGATCTTGTCCAGGTCGGCCTTCTCAGTCAGCACTAGCCGCGCCTTGCCGCCGCCTACCTTCCGCTGTTCGGGGCTGTCCTCTGCGTCGGGGCCCTCGTCGATGACGCCTAGCTCGGGCAGGGTAACGGGGCTCGAGGGTGGGCTGGGCTCGTCGTCTCGTGGCATTTTTCCGCGTAAAGTAGCACCTGAAAGCAAAAAATCAAAGTGAGAAAATTTCGCGAAAATTTCTATGTGTTTTGCGGCGCGGTAAATTTCCAGGAATTTGTCCTCTACACGTGGTGGGTGCAAAATTGGCAAGAGGTTCGTTCCGGCTGCTACCCACTTCCCCTCGAGCCAAACTCGAGGGTTCTGGCCTGGTCACGACCGACGAGGCGCGTGCCACGTCACCCTCACCCGACCGGCCCGGCCTATCGAAAATTTTAGCGAAAAATTTCCCGCAAATCCCGGCCTGCGGCTCGACCCGGGACATGGCAGGGGCCCCACCCCGCGGTGGTCCAAATCCGCCAACCTGCCCCATATAAGTTCTCAACTGCCTGGACCGCTCCTTTGGACCACTAGGCACTAAAGGCGGTCCAAAGCGCCAAAAGAACAGACTAGAAAAATCCGGGCGGATTTGGACCACTACCTGTTCCGTGCCCGCGGTCGGCCGACGCGGCCCACGGTGCCGTCGTGTCCGTGGCGCCCATCGCGCGGTCGGCCGACGCGGCCCACGGTGCAGTCGTGTCCGTGGCGCCCATCCGCGCGGTCGGCCGACGCGGCCCACGGTGCCGTCGTGCCCGTGGCGCCCATCCGCGCGGTCGGCCGACGCGGCCCACCGTGCAGGTGTACGTGGTCCAAACCGGTCCAGAAAAAATATACGTCCCCGCGTCCAAACCGGACCACACGCCGGGAGGAGGAGGAGGGGGAGGGGAGGGGCACCCACCGCCAACATGACCCAGGCAGTCACGCGAGGTGTGTCGCACTGGCTCGACCGACGTGTGTGTGCGTCGTGGTCCAAACAGGCCAGAGTAAGATATGCGTCCAGGTGTCCGATCCGGACCACCCCCTGCACCTTGGTACCGTGCCCACGGTACGGCCGACACGGCCCACCGTGCATGTGTACGTGGTCCAAACCGGTCCAGAAAAAATATACGTCCAGGTGTACGATCTGGACCACCCCTGCACCTTGGTACTGTGCCCACTGTACGGCCGACACAGCTCACGGTGCAGGTGTACGTGGTCCAAACCAGCACAAAAAAATATACGTCCAGGTGTCCGATCCGGACCACCACCACAGGAAGGGGGGGGGGGAGGGACCCACCGCCAACATGATCCAGGCAGTCTACCAGGGGATACTACACTGGTTTGATCATGTTGGCGGTAGGCCCCCCCCCCCCTCCCCTCCCCTTCGCCCCCCTGTGGTCCGGCGCGGTGAGAATAATATCTAGGTCTCAGTGTCAGATTTGGACCACGTGTCGACTGTACCTTGGTACAGTGCCGACGGTACAGCCGACACTGGTCATGGTGCAGGGGTGTCGTGGTCCGGCGTGGTCGAGAAAAGATATACTGCCTGGGTGCTGATTTGGACCACATGTCGACTGTATTACGAGAGAGCGTAGGTGTCGTCCGTATTGCTGCCCGTGCTCAGCGTGCGACTGTTGGACTGCCCGGCAGGAGCTACACTCGCTTCCGGGGAGTCCTTGGACGCACGCCCGCCCAGCCCAGCAGCGCACGCACACACACACACACACGACACACACACTGCTGTCCAGACACAGCGTGCGCCTGTTGGCCTGCCCCGGCAGGAGCTATAATCGCTTCCGGGGAGTCCTTGGACGCACGCCTGCGGTCAACGGTGGAGTCGTCGGTTTCAATTATTTTGACGAAAAAAAAAATGTGTGGCTGGGGGTATTTCAAAAATAAAAGGACTCGCACTTGTGGGAGGGGTCCGGTGCCACCGCCCACCAGAAAAACTTTTATTGCATATTCGGATAGCGCGTGTCCTGAACGGCCGAATG
>WBZZ01001879.1:17500-20000 GCA_019918135.1 Paulinella micropora
TGTCACTCACTCTGAAATATAAGCTTCCGCACCGGTTTTATGCTTCAAAAACATTATATTAATAAATATGCTAAACAAACTCGTATTAATATAATTTCATGCATACTTCAAGTAGGCAGTGAGTATGTATAACGATTACAAGTGAGTGCCAGTGGCAAGTAGTCTCAAGTTCAACTAGTATCACCGTGGCAGTGACTAGTGTAAATCAGTGTCTCTCAACTTGAAGTGTCAGCTTCGGTACAGGTTTTATGCTTCAAAAACATTGTAAATATGCTGAACAAGCTAGTATTTAAATATAATTTCATGCATAGTTCAAGTAGTATGTGAGTATGTATAACGACTATAAGTGAATGGCTGCCACCGTGACTGTGACCAGTATCCTTGAACTTGAACATTTCTAGTCACATTTGAATTTGAATTTGAAGTAATATCATTAGAATTAAATAAATTAAATATAATTACGTTGATTTTGATGTAAAACAACATAAAACTAAGAAAAACCAAGCTCAGGCAAGCCAAAACCACAATCTAGCCAAAATCATGATAGCTAACGGTCGAAAAACAGTTGTAACGGCTAGAAATAACTATTTTGAACAAAAAATCTTTCATTTTTATCATGCGGCTACTCCCATCAATTTTCAAAACCTTTAGACTTAGCTTGCATGATAGCTTGCATTATATCCGGTCGAGCTCGATGTTGAGCTCGATGCCGGGCTTGAAGATGAGCTTGATGACGAGCGGCTCGCGGGAGCCGGAGTCGCCACTGTTGCATTACCGGTTGTTGCAGTCACAGGGGCTCCACCTTGTCCTCCACGGGAGGGTTCGTACCACCAGCGAGCAGGGTCGGGTAAGCTTCTTCCGCAATTGAGACGAGAGGGCTTAGTGTGATTCTACTACCTTGCAGTGATGTACCCAGCGAAATGCGAGGCATTGGGCGTGCCGGCGTCGATATAGCGAGGGTTGAACCTGATGAATCAGTCGGAGTTGCTGTCAATGGAGCCAAAGCCGGTCTGGGTCCAAAAGAGCATATTATCGGTCGAAATGGTGACGTGAGAGCTAAGTCGGTCATGGACAGTGCTCGATTGATCAATGGGGCAGTTGGGCGAGATGCCGCGATGGATGCCAGCGATGGATGCGGTACACGCTGTGGCAGGGGTGTCGCTCCACTTGCTAGACTTCCAGGGTGGGCAAACAGACCGACAGGGGTGATAGGAGGTACCCTACCAATGGGGGCTATTGCTGTTGCACCTGCGGGCATCGTAACTGGAGTAAAGGCCATCGATGGGGTAGCTACGGGGGGCGATGTTGCAGCAGTTGATGGTGCAGTAGGCGCAGTGGGGCTCGTTGATTGGTGAGTCAGCGGTGTAGATCCGGAGGAATACTTCCCAGGGCTATTGCTGGCGTCAAACCAATCAGGGTCGATGGAGGCACGGTAACTGGGGTGCTTGCAGGGGCTGGAAGTACCCGCAATCCATGAAGTGATCCAGGTGCTCCAGGCATCGAAGTCGAAATAGGTAAATGATTAACATATACCTCGAGGGGATGAGAGTACACAATTGATTCCAGAGAGCATCCTGTTGAGCTGCAGAGCCTGTAGGTCCCAAATACTCCTGGTAGATGTCGTGGGCAGTCACGTTGAGATTGCACATCAGCGTGAGGGATGCGGGTGTCGGTACCAATGGTAGATGAAGCAAATTTGTTTGCTTGTCCTTGATTGCCTTGAGTAGAACGTTCCTGTATTCGCCAGAGTAGTTGGTGAATAAATCCTCTTTGAACTGCGTTGATTGCGTCCACGAGAGGTCCGTAGTAAGAGGAGTAGACTTCCCTTCCTCTACTTCCTTCAGAAACGTCTTTTCAAAAGGCAGAAGATCATGGTAGACGCCCAACATATTAATAGTGAAAGGGTCCAAGCATTTCCTCTTGTGCTCCCGAATACGCGACAGTGGATCGTTCTGGCGCGAGTTGGCGAACATTTCACGTTATCAGGGTAGACCAGGCAGTGTTGGTACACTTGTAGAGCACGAGATGATGAGCAGCAAAGACTCAGGATGATCTTGCTTGATGATAAGGGGGTGACCCTAACACAAACAGAATCAGACACATACTGTGTTGGTCGACTGCATAGTGTGGAAGAACAGAAATACGACACAAAAACTTATGATGCCAAAGACAGGTGAACTATCTGTCCCACATACGTGGTTTTTGATGACCTCTGATCTTCCACATTCGTCACAAGTTGAAATAGTAGCTTCCTTCAACGGTAGGAGGTGCTTCATATGTTCAAATCGATCTGTCGACAGAGCGGCACACAAAAACTCGTGTGTTGCAGTTTCCACTTGAAAGGAAAAATTCGAATTGTGAGTTTGGATACAACTTGTGACACGGGCCCAAGGGATAAATACACAACGAACTCTTATTAAAAGTCTCTATGGCTGCAAACAGCATTAACTCCAAAGAGTAGGTGAAATCATGATACCAGTAAATAGCTGAGAGGTCACTT
>WBZZ01001879.1:25000-65000 GCA_019918135.1 Paulinella micropora
TGCGGTGCGCTTCGCGCACACCCCCCCCCTCCCCCCGGGGTTGGGGTTCCCGGGGGGAGAGCCCCCCGGACCCCCCTTCCCCGTCGACAGGTACGTTCAATTGCCGGAGGTACCAGCAGAACGCAAGTGTAAGCTCTGGTGGCACAAAAATCTGGTTTTTGTGCCACCCGCCACCAAAATTTTTTTATCTCCGAAGAGAGCGCACCTAGAGGTGTCGGGTACACCAAAAATCAGCCTCAAACTCCCTCGGGTGTGCGCAAACGGCGCCTAGTGGCGCAAAAACCTCAATTTCCCGGTGTGTAGGCCACCCGGCGCAACAATTTTTATATTTTCGAAGAGAGCTCATCAAGAAGTGTCAGATACACCAAATATCAGCCGCTAACTCCCTCTGGTGTGCGCAAACGGCGCCTGGTGGCACAAGACCTCAATTTTCTGGTGTGGGTGCCACCCGCGACCAAAAGGTACGTACAATTGCAGGGCTGGGGTTCCCGGGGGGAGTGCCCCGCGGATCCCCCTTTCCCGTCGACAGGGTACGTTCAATTGCCGGAGGGCGCCTGGTGGGACAAGACCTCAATTTTCTGGTGTGGGTGCCACCCGCGACCAAAACGGGTACGTACAATTGCCGGGCTGGGTTCCCCGGGGGAGGGCCCCCCGGACCCCCCTGCCCCGTCGACAGGGTACGTTCAAATTGCCGGAGGCACCGGCAAGTACTGCTAAAAAAACAAGGAAATTTGGCATTCAGGACACTCCCCTGACGCAAATATTGCGTGAATTCCAAAAAAAATTGTACCAGCATCAAGATCGAGTCTGCTGCTAACCACCCTGCCAATATGAGCTCCAACTCCTCCTGGTTCCCACAAACCATGATTTATTCCGATGGGAGAGCAGAAAATAGGCTTAAAAAAAAGGAATTTTGGCATTCAGGTCACTCCCCTAACGCAAATATTTGCGTGAATTTCAAAAAATTATATCAGCATCAAGATCGAGTCTGGGGCTAGCCACCCTGTCAATATGAGCTCCCAACTCCTCCTCGTTCATACAAACCATGATCTATTCCGACGAGGGTGCAGAAAATAGGCTAAAAAAACAAGGAATTTTGCATTCAGGACACTCCCCTAACGCAAATATTTGCGTATATTCCAAGAAACTATATCAGCATCAACATCGAGTCTGTGGCTAGACACCCTGCCATTATGAGCTCCCAACTCCTGATTCACACAAACCATGATTGATTCCGACAGGGGTGCGAAAAAAAACAAAGAATCTGGGCATTCAGGACACTCCCCTAACACAAATATTTGCGTGAATTTCAAAAAAATCATATCAGCGTCAACATCGAGTCTGGGGCTAGCCACCCCGCAAATATGAGCTCCCAACTCCTCCTCATTCCCACAAACCATGATTTATTCCGACAGGGGTGCGGAAATGGTGGGTGGGTGGGTGTGGGGGTGGGGGGGGTGGGTACACAATTTTCATTTTCCCCCTCCCCTCAAACCCCCCACCCCCTTCTCCAACACCTTTCAGGGATAATAGTAATAGTAGTAGTAGTAGTAGTAGTAGTAGTAGTAGTAGTAGTAGTAGTAATAATGATAATAATAATAATAATACTATATCTGAGGCGTACTGATGCAGCTAATGGCATATCCTCAACGGACATAAGCCTCCAATACCCTTGTTCGAGGTCCTCCACCCCCCCGTGTCAGTCTCTCGCCTGATGATCGGGGCCACCGATGGAGCTCCTGAGGGCAAGACTGCACTAAGCCGAGGATATTCCGCAGTCCCAGCAACCTCTTGCAAGACGTCACCGAATGTGCAAGTGCATACACCAAGCGCGGTTGCTAGAGCTGCCTCGAAACCCCACCCATAACAATCTGGTGTCTGCTGGGTCCTGGGCTATCAACCAGCATATGCGGAGTTTAAGATCTTTTACGCGCGCAACGACCCTCCTCCCCAGCATCTACCACCAAATAATAATAATAATAATAATAATAATAATAATAATAATAATAATAGTGCTTCTCTGTCAATGGCTGATGCATTTCTGCACATGCGCCTCCATCGTCTCACCCGTGAGGGGAGTACGAAGAATTGACGATAAGCTCTAATGACACCCCCGCAAGGGCAGTTCCAACACTTCCAGACGGGCCGGTATGTTCGAAAATACTGGTCCAGACGGATCGGTATGTTCAATGAAAATACTGGTGGCACCGACGGGAATCGAACTGGCGACAGGGCCCAGATGGTAGAACTTGACCACTGGGCTATCACGGTGTCCAGAATAATAATAATAATAATAATAATAATAATAATAACAGGGGCTGCGCCAACACCTGAAAGGATGGTTTACCGGTGCGCTTCGCGCACCAAACCCGCCAGCCCCACTTCTTATCACTTTTTGGAGGGCCCCCGGACCCCCCCCCCCCCCCCCCTCCCCTCCCCTCCCGCCCCCTTTCCCTTCGACAGGGTACGTTGAATTGCCGGAGTTGCCGCAAAGGGCGCCTGATGGCAAAAAACCTCAATTTTCAGGTGTGGGTGCCACCCGCGACCAGAACGGGTACGTACAATCACAGGGGGGTTCCCGGGCCCCCGGACCCCCCCTGCCCCGTCGACAGGGTACGTTCAATTGCCGGGGGCACTGGCAAGTACTGCCAAAAAAAAGAAAATTTGGCATTCAGGACGCTCCCCTAACGCAAATATTTGCGTGAATTCACAAAAAATTATACCAGCACCAAGATCGAGTCTGGGGCTAGCCACCCTGCCAATATGAGCTCCCAACTCCTCCTGGTTCCCACAAACCATGATTTATTCCGATGGGGGGTGCAAAAAAGGCCAAAAAAACAAGGAAATTTGGCATTGAGGACACTCCCCTAACGCAAATATTTGCGTGAATTCCAAAAAAATCGTATCAGCATCAACATCGAGTCTGGGGCTAGCCACCCTGCAAATATGAGCTCCGAACTCCTCGTCGTTCCCACAAACCATGATTTATTCCGACAGGGGTGCGGAAATGGGGGGTGGGGGGGTGGGGGGTACAATTTTCATTTTCCCCCTCCCCGCAAACCCCCCACCCCCTTCTCCAACACCTTTCAGGGATAATAATAATAATAATAATAATAGTGCTTCTCTGTCAATGGCTGATGCATTGCTGCACATGCGCCTCCATCGTCTCACCCGTGAGGGGAGTACGAAGAATTGACGATAAGCTCTAATGACACCCCCGCAAGGGCAGTTCCAACACTTCCAGACGGGCCGGTATGTTCAATGAAAATACTGGTCCAGACGGATCGGTATGTTCAATGAAAATACTGGTGGCACCGACGGGAATCGAACTGGCGACAGGGCCCAGATGGTAGAACTTGACCACTGGGCTATCACGGTGTCCAAATAATAATAATAATAATAATAATAATAATAATAATAGTGCTTCTCTGTCAATGGCTGATGCATTTCTGCACATGCGCCTCCATCGTCTCACCCGTGAGGGGAGTACGAAGAATTGACGATAAGCTCTAATGACACCCCCGCAAGGGCAGTTCCAACACTTCCAGACGGGCCGGTATGTTCAATGAAAATACTGGTCCAGAAATAGACCGGTATGTTCAATGAAAATACTGGTGGCACCGACGGGAATCGAACTGGCGACAGGGCCCAGATGGTAGAACTTGACCACTGGGCTATCACGGTGTCCAATTAATAATAATAATAATAACAATAATAATAATAATGATAATAATAATAATAATAATAATAATAATAGTGCTTCTCTGTCAATGGCTGATGCATTGCTGCACATGCGCCTCCATCGTCTCACCCGTGAGGGGAGTACGAAGAATTGACGATAAGCTCTAATGACACCCCCGCAAGGGCAGTTCCAACACTTCCAGACGGGCCGGTATGTTCAATGAAAATACTGGTCCAGACGGATCGGTATGTTCAATGAAAATACTGGTGGCACCGACGGGAATCGAACTGGCGACAGGGCCCAGATGGTAGAACTTGACCACTGGGCTATCACGGTGTCCAAATAATAATAATAATAATAATAATAATAATAATAATAGTGCTTCTCTGTCAATGGCTGATGCATTTCTGCACATGCGCCTCCATCGTCTCACCCGTGAGGGGAGTACGAAGAATTGACGATAAGCTCTAATGACACCCCCGCAAGGGCAGTTCCAACACTTCCAGACGGGCCGGTATGTTCAATGAAAATACTGGTCCAGAAATAGACCGGTATGTTCAATGAAAATACTGGTGGCACCGACGGGAATCGACCTGGCGACAGGGCCCAGATGGTAGAACTTGACCACTGGGCTATCACGGTGTCCAATTAATAATAATAATAATAACAATAATAATAATAATGATAATAATAATAATAATAATAATAATAATAATAATAATAATAGTGCTTCTCTGTCAATGGCTGATGCATTGCTGCACATGCGCCTCCATCGTCTCACCCGTGAGGGGAGTACGAAGAATTGACGATAAGCTATAATGACACCCCCGCAAGGGCAGTTCCAACACTTCCAGACGGGCCGGTATGTTCAATGAAAATACTGGTCCAGACGGATCGGTATGTTCAATGAAAATACTGGTGGCACCGACGGGAATCGAACTGGCGACAGGGCCCAGATGGTAGAACTTGACCACTGGGCTATCACGGTGTCCAATTAATAATAATAATAATAACAATAATAATAATAATGATAATAATAATAATAATAATAATAGTGTATCTCCTGCCAATTGCTGAGCCAAAAGGCCATGTGCATCCAGTCCTCCATTCCATAAGGAAAGTCTCCACACCAATCGGTGGAATAGAAGTGACGGCATAGAACATTACTCTAGGAGCTTTATACCAATCAGCCCATGGAAAGGACCGATGGCCTATGTACTCCCTAATAATAATAATAATAATAATAATAATAATAGTGCTTCTCTGTCAATGGCTGATGCATTTCTGCACATGCGCCTCCATCGTCTCACCCGTGAAGGGAGTACGAAGAATTGACGATAGGCTCTAATGACACCCCCGCAAGGGCAGTTCCAACACTTCCAGACGGACCGGTATGTTCAATGAAAATACTGGTGGCACCGACTGGAATCGAACTGGCGACAGGGCCCAGATGGTAGAACTTGACCACTGGGCTATCACGGTGTCCAATAATAATAATAATAATAATAATAATAATAATAATAGTGCTTCTCTGTCAATGGCTGATGCATTTCTGCACATGCGCCTCCATCGTCTCACCCGTGAGGGGGAGTACGAAATAATAATAATAATAATAATAATAATAATAATAATAATAGTGCTTCTCTGTCAATGGCTGATGCATTTCTGCACATGCGCCTCCATCGTCTCACCCGTGAGGGGAGTACGAAGAATTGACGATAAGCTCTAATGACATCCCCGCAAGGGCAGTTCCAACACTTCCAGACGGGCCGGTATGTTCAATGAAAATGCTGGTCCAGAAATAGACCGGTATGTTCAATGAAAATACTGGTGGCACCGACGGGAATCGAACTGGCGACAGGGCCCAGATGAATAATAATAATAATAATAATAATAATAATAATAATAATAGTGCTTCTCTGTCAATGGCTGATGCATTGCTGCACATGCGCCTCCATCGTCTCACCCGTGAGGGGAGTACGAAGAATTGACGATAAGCTCTAATGACACCCCCGCAAGGGCAGTTCCAACACTTCCAGACGGGCCGGTATGTTCAATGAAAATACTGGTCCAAAAATAGACCGGTATGTTCAATGAAAATACTGGTGGCACCGACGGGAATCGAACTGGCGACAGGGCCCAGATGGTAGAACTTGACCACTGGGCTATCACGGTGTCCATTAATAATAATAATAATAATAATAATAATAATAATAATAATAATAGACTTATCAGTCAATTGGCCTTTGATCCTGTCGGACATGTGCCTCCATTGGTAGCACGGGACCGTTCGGTGACGCGGCTCCGCTCCAAAGACTCGACTGGCAGTGCAATGTGCAAATGAGCGTGCTGTGCATGTGCAAGTGGGTGCAAGGAGTGAGAGGAGTTATCTGCCGAGAAGAAGTCCGCGACGCTGCGCTGACCTCCACCTACAACAGATCTAGCCAGACATTCTACCTGACTAGGCCTTCCCCTCCTTCTACCCACCTCCTGAACGACCGTGAGGTCGATCACCTCCTCCTCCTCCTCCGCCCCCTCTGCCTCCCTGGTCTGCGCCTCCAACTCCTCCCACTCCTTCCAGATGGTGGCAACAAACCTTCCTAACTCCTCCTCCACCTCTTCTGGGACAGGGATAAACAAAACGCCGAGCATCGCCGCCATCTTTTCATCCTCCCCCTTCAGCCATTCCTCTTTGAAGAGCCTCATCTCCTCCTCTGCCTCCCGCAGTTCCCTGTGATAAAGCCCTCCTCGATTCAGCATGAGGGGCTGCCGGGCTTGCGCCTCATCGATAAACTTAAACAGTGCCTCACGAGAGCTCGCAAACGTTGGGCAATGCAGCAGGAAGTGACGTAACGACTCGTTAACCTCAGTGCCACACAAGGCGAAACAGCTTGAGCAGTCCGGCGAGCATGAGCCAAATTTGGATCGGTAGAGGCGAAGGCGATTGTTGCAGCTCAACAATCGCCTTCTGATAAGGTTGTGACTTCCCCCCTCCAGCGCCCGCCAACGTGGGAAAGCAGAGCGGGAAGACATCTGGCTAAGCAGCACCCTAAGCCCATCAGAGGGCTTAGCCTGCCGCTCCCAGCCAGCTACTTCCTGACCATTGCTTTACCACCTCGTTCCAGTTCGCCAGAGCGGCCCGCCAGTCCTTATCATCTACCGTGCCATCTTCGTTCACGGCCCGCTTGAGCGCATCCAAGCCCTCCCGCAGCCTGTGATCTGCTAAGATCAAATTTTCCGTATCTTCCTTCCATTTGCACCGACCCGTGTTGTAAAGCCTGCGTGTTAGCGCTGTGTTGCCCAGTAACTCGATGCGCCCTAGGAACCGAAGCCGGGCCGCCTTGGCAAGGATGCTAAAACTCGGCGTGCGGCCTAAACCCCTGGTGATGCAGCCGCTTGTGCGCGTACCAACACCCAAGATGACCCGCAGGGGCGCTACCAACGCGCCCTCCAGCTTACTCAGCTTGTTGGCGCCCGGCAGATCCCAAAAAGCCGATGCGTAAAGCAACTTTGCGCCAACCATTTGCTGCCAATTCATCAGCCGAAGACGCGCTGGAACTTCATGGGCAATCCAGAGGGGGTAGCAGGCAGCCGTTCCCGCTACAGTGATTTTCGCCGCCCGCTTCGCTTGCGGTTTATCGGAGAGGGTGTCCGTGAGCAGAACTCCCAGGTATTTGTAGTGGTCGGTGACGTTGAGAACCTTGCCCCGGAACCTCACGCATGGGGGCGACTTTTTTGACTTGGCGTGCCCGTATATCGGCATGACTTCCGTCTTGCCCGGTTTCAGGTTGATTTCAAGCCGATAGTCCTCCACGAATGTCGCCACGACATTTACAATCTGTTGAAGCTCCGTGACACTATGCGCAATTACCGCAACGTCGTCGGCGTAAAGCAGGGTCCGTATGTCTTCGATGCGGTTGAGGTCCTCGATCTCCAACTCTTTCGCGATTCGGACCGTTAGCTCATCCATGAAGACGTTGAACAGCGACGGTGACAACGGCGACCCTTGCTGAACTCCCATCTCTTCCAGCACTTCACCAGTGAGTTCGCCATCGACTAGCACTCGCGATGACGTTCTTCGGTAAAAACGCCGCAGAATGCGATAGAACTTGCCCTGTACCCCCATCTGGGTTAGCCTCTGAAACAACCCGGCCCGCCAAACCGTAGGAAATGCCTTTCTCAGATCCACGAACAAAACGAAAGAACGGAGGCCAGCTTGTTGTCTAAGGCGCAGACGCTCCTTAAGGACAAAAATCTGGTCCCCCGTACTACGTTTTGGCCGGAACCCACCCTGCTCTGGGCGAAGCCTGCCCGGCTGATCGATGAAAGCCGTAAGCCTCGCCGCCATAAGGGACAGATACATCTTACCCAGACAGCTCAGAATCGCGATGTCTCTCCAATTTTCCGGGTCGGTTGGGTCGCCTCCTTTTGGGATGTTGACGATAATCGCTTTGCCCCAGTCGCTGGGGGTGTATTCGCACGATTTCAACCAGTTGAAGAAGCGCACCAGAAAGCTCACAATCCGCGTGCCTCCGTACTTGAGCATCTCGTTCTTGATCTTATCCGGTGAGCACGCTTTGTGATTCTGGAGATTTTCCTGGCAGAGCTCCACTTCCTTCTCGGTGTAATCATAGTCCAGCGGGCCCGTCTCAGTCCGGATCTCCTCGGCTTGCGCCATGGCCTCGAATTGGTCGCGCAGGTTGTCGTTATACTGGAAGGTTTCGCGGGCCTTCCGCTCGGGCTCAATCCGCGCTGCTTCCTCATCAGAACCGACTTCCTCTACACATGCATCCTCCAAAAACTGGTTTTCTTTGGGGACCACCATACGTCGGCGGTATTCTTCCCATTCTTGTAGTTTTTCCCGGAGTGTGCATGCCAGAGTGCCATCGGGCTTCCGAACAGGAGCAGAAGCGTTCGACCGCCGAGCCCCGCCCAAACGCTTTGACAGCTTCCAGTACGTGGCCATGGTAGCGCTCCTGAAGTTGGCAGCGGTGTCATTCTGGACCCGCTTCCACGCTTGCTCCTTCTTCTCCTTGCATAACCTTCTGACCGCCTTCCTCGCTTCTTTATATCTTTGCCAGGCCTCTCGGTTGGCCTCATTCCTTCGCCAGAGGCCGTATGCCTCTCTCCGTCGCGCAATCGCTTCCCTAAGACTCTCATCAAACCATGCATTAGTAAACCCTGGCCTAATCACCCGAACTCCCAAGACCTTCACGGCTGCGCCCGTGAAAGCTCGGACCACTAAGCTAGCGACCCTATCTACCTCCTGCTGAAGCTCATCCGGGTCCTCCACTGCTGATAGATCTGGGAGGCCATCTGGCAACAGCCCCGATATACCAGCTGCAAAGGTCTCGTCGTACTTCAACCTAAGCTTAGACAGCTCACTCTCCTTACCCTCAACTACCCTGCCTATCAAGCGCTCTGCCTTGAATGCTTTGTACCTCTTTACCTGCTTTTTGGGGGTGGCTGTCCCCCCCAGACCAGTTCCGCCCACACAGCTTTGTGGTCGGTATCAAGGTCTACCTCGTCGACGCCGAAGCTTGCCTCCTCCGCCAGCTCGGAAGAGACGCAGATGTAATCCAGTAGATGCCTTCGTCCACCTACATTTTCCTGCCTAGACCAATATTTGTCCCCCCGTGGTTGCGAAAACCCACTGAGATTGCGCAACCCCGTGGCAACAAGCATCGCAGCCAGCAACTCACCATTCTCACTCCTAACCCCTCTACCCCTCCCATCTATCTCGCCAAAGAGGCCCACCACTCCCTCCTCCCGCGCTATTCTGGCGGGCCCCAGCTTAGCATTAGCATCACCAACCGTAACCACATGACCTTTGGTGGCGAAGTAGGAGACGGCCGCCTGCCACGCCTCATAGGCTGCAATAGATTCCTCTCGTTGATTTTCTTGGGGGAAGTAGCCGTTGCCGACGAACACATCCGACGCCGTCGCGCTCCCAGACGACAGCCTCACCCACAATTGCTGTGGGTGTGGAACAGGCGCCTGTACAATGGTAACGCACGGTGCCAGATAGTTGGCCACCAACGTCAAGACTCCCCCCAAGAGACGCGAGCCCGCACCAGTTGCAGCCGCTTTGCCGAGGACTGCGAAGCCGTCGACTTGGAGCTTCTCCACCTTCTGCGACGATAGGTTGTGCTCCTGGACTCCGACGATCACCCAGCCTCGCTCCTTGTAGTGCTCCGGCCATTCCCCAAAGCCTGGGCTATCCGCACCCACTTTGCCTTGCCAATTATGTGAGGCCACCCTCAGTGGGAAGCCTTTCACAAATTGGGAAGAACGAAGCTGATGCCGATGCCTGCGCTTCGGTTGAGCCCGCCTGGAGCCCTCCGCCACCCTCCACGGCCCATCCTGCACCCTCCGCCCCAGCTCCTCCAGCTCCCGCATCCCGCCCCACTCCGCCAAGGGAGATTCACCGCTTGAGGCTTCGCCCTGGGGCTCGTCGACTTCCACGTCGAGCACCCAGTAACCAAACCCCTGCTTGCGAAGCTCCCTCTGCATCTCTACATACTGGGCACCCCCCCCCCGTGCAGCCCGCTGCTTCTCTCTTTCCCGGAAAGTCCTACCCGTCGCAACGTGAACCTTTCCCGTGAAGAACTTACGCTCCCGCAGCAGCCGCACCATCTTCTCCGCCTCCTCACAAGACGCACATTTAATCCGCAAATGTCGCCCACTACCTCTGCCCGCGAATTCCACCTCGACTTCCCCGAGACCGAGAATTCGGAGCTCTCGCGCCATGACCACTGTCTGAGAGACATGCGATAGCCCCCATACTATGCAACATCTCTTATCCAGCTCATTTCGTACCTTCCTCCGCCACCTCCTCGGTGGCGGTACCGCTTGCCACACGCCGTGACCAGACCTTTCCGGACGTGACTTCTCTTCCGAGGTTGGGGAGGGTGATCGAGATGCAGCAGGATTGCTGGCTCTACGTGATTCAGGTTGCCCGTCAGGTACGCGAGCACTCGACCACCCCACCCCGGCCGAGTAGCCATCGCCACCCGCAGGCGCACTCCCACGGGGAACGTCTAAACCTGAAGGATTACCGCCTTGACCCATAGGGCCAGCACTAGCGGCCGCGCTCTTCGCATAAGAACCTGACATAAGTGGTATGGGACCCCGGTGCCGCATTGATCGAGTTGTAAACTCGATAAATGAGGACCCAGGTGGGGTTATTTAAAGCTCAACCCTTAAAAAGCATACGTGTACGTATGTATAGGAATACACACAAACACTCACCTGCATCCGTAACCAGGCACGAGGCAGGACCCGCTGTGCATCATCGAGGTAGGTGTCGTGGCAAACCACCCTGCGTCCGATAAACGCTGCAAGTGAGTCATCTACCGAGAGCACAGAGTGACAGGCCCGTGCACGTGTACCCACCACCCCATAACCCTCCGCCAGAGCAACCCCATGGCATCCGCAGGATGAGCACGAAGAGTGCTGAGAGAGAGGGTGAGCCAGGAGCCCCGCTCCGGTCCGTCGTTACTTTGGTCATTTAGTCGTTTCAAGGCTTGTGGTAAGGTGTAGGGCCTCTCGCCTTCGTACAAACTCCGACTGACAGTAGTTTGGTTGACCATCCTTCGCGGTGACCCTCTGAACACAACCCCCTCCCCCAGTGCCCACCCCTTGTGATTCCAGAGGCCACCCCGAGCCAAGAGCCATGAGTATGATGAGCAACTCACATGAGTTACTCTCAGTAATTGGGACCCGTCTCATAAATCAATGGAACGCTTATCGTGCGCCCCTCATAGGCTCAGCCCGCCCATGTGAAAGCTAGGCCTCGCCCAAAGCAAAGCAAAGCAAAGCAACAACAAAAAAAAAAAAAAAAAAAAAAAAAAAAAAAAAAAAAAAAAAAAAAAAAAAAAAAAAAAAAAAAAAAAAAAAAAAGAAAAAAAAAAAAAAAAAAAAAAAAAAAGAGAGAGAGAGAGAGAGAGAGAGAGAGAGAGAGCGAGAGCGAGGCCGCCGTGGCTCGCCCGCAATCCAGCTGGGTGCACCTCGTCACAACCACTCATCGGCGTGAGCTCATAGCTGTGTGCGACATAGGTACAAGAGCAAGAGGAGAAACAGTGTGCCAGCGTGGATGTGTGGGTGAGGCAGTGCGGTGAGGCAAAGCAGCGATGCCAGTCGAATCCCTGGAGACGGAACCTAGCATCAAAAACATCGTATAAGTCTACCCCAGGCCTCCATCCACCGAGTGGTGAGCTCGATAAAAGAAGACCCGAGTGGGGTTATTTAAAGCTCAACCCTTAAAAAAGCATAAACATGTACGCCGCCAGGAACCCAACAACAATAACATAGCAGCCAGGAACCCAACAACAATAACATAGCAGCCAGGAACCCAACAACAATAACATAGCAGCCAGGAACCCAACAACAATAACATAGCAGCCAGGAACCCAACAACAATAACATAGCTTCCGTAACCAGCCTTCAGGAACCCGCCTCAGTTACCCGCCCCCGTAACCAGGCCAGAGACGTGACGTACTATGCATCATTGAGGTGTCGTGGCAAGCCACCCTGCGTCCGATAGAAGCTACAAAAGAGTCATCTACCGAGAACACTAAGTGACAGGCCCGGTCACATGCACCCAACACGTCCCGACCCTCCGCCAGAGCATCCCCATGGCATCCGCAAAGTGAGCACGAGGGGTTCTGGGAGAGAGGGTGAGTCAGGAGCCCCGCGTCCAGGCAGTCGCTACTGTGGCAGTTGAGTGATTTCAAGGCTTGTGGAAATGTGTGGAGCCTGTCGCCTTCATTCCCACTCATACCGACAGTAGTTTAGTTAACCAACCTGTCCAGTGACCCACTGAGCCCAACCCCCTCCCTCAGATAACCCCCACCCCCCGCACCCCGAGTGATACCAGAGGCCACCCCGAGCCAAGAGCCGTGAGCGTGGTGAGAGAGATTCTCTCAGTAAAAGTTTCCGTCTCATGAATCAGTGGAGCACTGATTATGTACCCCTCATAACAAGCTGCCAACGGCCCCAACCCCGCCGTGTGGCGGTGACACCCAACCATGTATTGGTGCCCCCCAAAATAATAATAATAATAATAATAATAATAGTGCTTCTCAGTCAATGGCGAATGCATTTCTGCACATGTGCCTCCATCGTCTCACCCGCGAGGGGAGTACGAAGATTTGACGATAGGCTCTACTGACACCCCCGCAAGGCAGCTCCAAGCCTTCCAGACAGACCAATACTTTCAAAGAAAATATCCTTTGAAAATACTGGCACCGACGGGAATCGAACTGGCGACAGGTCCCAGATGGTAGACCTTAACCACTGGGCTATCGCGGTGCCACAATAATAATAATAATAATAATAATAATAATAATAATAATAATAATAATAATAATAATAATAGTGCTTCTCTGTCAATGGCTGATGCATTTCTGCACATGCGCCTCCATCGTCTCACCCGTGAGGGAGTACGAAGAATTGACGATAGGCTCTAATGACACCCCCGCAAGGGCAGTTCCAACACTTCCAGACGGACCGGTATGTTCAATGAAAATACTGGTCCAGACGGACCGGTATGTTCAATGAAAATACTGGTGGCACCGACGGGAATCGAACTGGCGACAGGGCCCAGATGGTAGAACTTGACCACTGGGCTATCACGGTGTCCATAATAATAATAATAATAATAATAATAATAATAATAATAATAATAATAATAATAATAATAATAATAATAATAATAATAATAATAATAATAGTGCTTCTCTGTCAATGGCTGATGCATTTCTGCACATGCGCCTCCATCGTCTCACCCGTGAGGGGAGTACGAAGAATTGACGATAAGCTCTAATGACACCCCCGCAAGGGCAGTTCCAACACTTCCAGACGGGCCGGTATGTTCAATGAAAATACTGGTCCAGAAATAGACCGGTATGTTCAATGAAAATACTGGTGGCACCGACGGGAATCGAACTGGCGACAGGGCCCAGATGGTAGAACTTGACCACTGGGCTATCACGGTGTCCATAATAATAATAATAATAATAATAATAATAATAATAATAACATATTGATCTGTCATGGCTGAGCCCGAGGGCCATGCGCCTCCATCCCTCGACCCAACAGGGACTACAGTGAGTATGTTGGGGAGGGAAGAGTGACTCTAACCATCCTGCATAGAAGGCCCCAAAAGGAAGTCCCTACTACCCGCACAGTGTCGGGTACCTTGCAGGAAATCAACTACAAATGATTGATCTTCCCCGCGTGAGAGCTCCACGAGACTGGGTAGGTCCCGCATGGAGGTACTCACAGGGGTAGCAGACATTTCATGCGGTCTGCCAGCGCATGAGGACGTTTTGTGGTAAGTGTCTGGGACGCCTCGAAACCCGTCACCACCCCTAGATCTCGGAATGTAAATACCCCTTTGATCCCACGTGGTGTATGTCTTATAAAAAACAACACAACGACATGGCCTCGGAACCAACGCAACAACATAGCCTCGGAACCCACATCGACATAGCCTCGGAACCCACAGAACAACAGAGCCTCGGAACCAACACAACAACATAGCCTCGGAACCACACAACAACATAGCCTCGGAGCCAACACAACGACATAGCCTCGAAACCAGTGGGAAGAGGCCCAACCACCTCCTCTTCCCGTGGGGTGCCATACTGTGCACCCCTCCATAATAATAATAATAATAATAATAATAATAATAATGTATCTCCTGCCAATTGCTGAGCCAAAAGGCCATGTGCATCCAGTCCTCCATTCCATAAGGAAAGTCTCCACACCAATCGGTGGAATAAAGGAAGTGACGGCATAGAACATTACTCTAGGAGCTTTATACCAATCAGCCCATGGAAAGGACCGATGGCCTATGTACTCCCTAAGTAATAGTAATAATAATAATAATAATAATAATAATAATAATAATAGTGCTTCTCTGTCAATGGCTGATGCAAATCTGCACATGCGCCTCCATCGTCTCACCCGTGAGGGGAGTACGAAGAATTGACGATAAGCTCTAATGACACCCCCGCAAGGGCAGTTCCAACACTTCCAGACGGGCCGGTATGTTCAATGAAAATACTGGTCCAGAAATAGACCAATAATAATAATAATAATAATAATAATAATAATAATAATAATAATAATAATAATAATATACTTCCTCTAAGGCATACTGATGCAGCTGATGGCACGATCCGTTTCCGGACATGAGCCTCCATGCCCTTGTTCGAGGTGCTCCATCCCCAACTAGTCAGTCTCTCGACTGATTATAGGGGCCACCCTTGGAGCTCCTGAGGGCAAGACTACACTAAGCCGAGGTTATTCCGCAGTCCCAACAACCTCTTGCAAAACGTTGCCGCATGTGCAAGTGCGTACACCAAGCATGGTTGCTAGAACTACCTCAAAACCCCACCCATAACAATTTGGTATCCGCTGGGTCCACGGGCTATCAACCGGCATAGCGGAGTTTAAGATCTTCGACAGGCGCCCAACGACCCTCCTCCCCAGCATCATCCACCAAATGGTTTTGAGTTGGCATCACAGTTTAACGCCGTAAGGCCATTGGGCTGGAGCTCTGATAAACAAGCGTGACTAAGTTTTTATCATCAGGTGTTACCCTCAAATATATCACAGTCAACACAATAATAATAATAATAATAATAATAATAATAATAATAATAATAATAATAATAATAATAATAGTGCTTCTCTGTCAATGGCTGATGCAAATCTGCACATGCGCCTCCATCGTCTCACCCGTGAGGGGAGTACGAAGAATTGACGATAGGCTCTAATGACACCCCCGCACGGGCAGTTCCAACACTTCCAGAAGGACCGGTATGTTCAATGAAAATACTGGTGGCACCGACGGGAATCGAACTGGCGACAGGGCCAGATGGTAGAACTTGACCACTGGGCTATCACGGTGTCCATTAATAATAATAATAATAATAATAATAATAATAATAATAATAATAATAATACAGCCCAATGGCCTCAAGGCGTTAAACTGTGACGCCAACTCATAACCCTTTGGTGGTAGATGCTGGGGAGGAGGGTCGTTGCGCGCGTAAAAGATCTTAAACTCCGCATATGCTGGTTGATAGCCCAGGACCCAGCAGACACCAGATTGTTATGGGTGGGGTTTCGAGGCAGCTCTAGCAACCGCGCTTGGTGTATGCACTTGCACATTCGGTGACGTCTTGCAAGAGGTTGCTGGGACTGCGGAATAACCTCGGCTTAGTGCAGTCTTGCCCTCAGGAGCTCCATCGGTGGCCCCGATCATCAGGCGAGAGACTGACACGGGGGGGTGGAGGACCTCGAACAAGGGTATTGGAGGCTTATGTCCGTTGAGGATATGCCATTAGCTGCATCAGTACGCCTCAGATATAGTAATAATAATAATAATAATAATAATAATAATAGTGCTTCTCTGTCAATGGCTGATGCATTTCTGCACATGCGCCTCCATCGTCTCACCCGTGAGGGGAGTACGAAGAATTGACGATAAGCTCTAATGACACCCCTGCAAGGGCAGTTCCAACACTTCCAGACGGGCCGGTATGTTCAATGAAAATACTGGTCCAGAAATAGACCGGTATGTTCAATGAAAATACTGGTGGCACCGACGGGAATCGAACTGGCGACAGGGCCCAGATGGTAGAACTTGACCACTGGGCTATCACGGTGTCCAATAATAATAATAATAATAATAATAATAATAATAATAATAATAATAATAATAGTGCTTCTCTGTCAATGGCTGATGCATTTCTGCACATGCGCCTCCATCGTCTCACCCGTGAGGGGAGTACGAAGAATTGACGATAAGCTCTAATGACACCCCCGCAAGGGCAGTTCCAACACTTCCAGACGGGCCGGTATGTTCAATGAAAATACTGGTGGCACCGACGGGAATCGAACTGGCGACAGGGCCCAGATGGTAGAACTTGACCACTGGGCTATCACGGTGTCCATAATAATAATAATAATAATAATAATAATAATAATAGTGCTTCTCTGTCAATGGCTGATGCATTTCTGCACATGCGCCTCCATCGTCTCACCCGTGAGGGGAGTACGAAGAATTGACGATAAGCTCTAATGACACCCCCGCAAGGGCAGTTCCAACACTTCCAGACGGGCCGGTATGTTCAATGAAAATACTGGTCCAGAAATAGACCGGTATGTTCAATGAAAATACTGGTGGCACCGACGGGAATCGAACTGGCGACAGGGCCCAGATGGTAGAACTTGACCACTGGGCTATCACGGTGTCCAAATAATAATAATAATAATAATAATAATAATAATAATAACAATAATAATAATTCGATCTTTTTCTTCCGTTTGCGGTTCGCGCGTCGTCAGAGGGCTAGCCTCAACGTTCACGCTCGCCATGGGGCAGAGAGTGCGTGTTGTGGTCGAACCGAGCGCGCCTTGCGACTGCAGAACCACCAGCTTGTCGGTGAAGGTACACTCGCCCCGTGCCGCCAGCACGATCTTGTCCTGACCAGACGTGCAGCCAAACACACACCATGTCCTGCGCTCTGTCTCTGTCTCTGTCTCTGTCTCTCTCTCTCTCTCTCTCTCTCTCTCTCTCTCTCTCTCTCTCTCTCTTGCCTTTGTACGAGGGAGCGTGCGTGGTGGTGTCTGAGTGGTGCGTGGTTGCAATATGTGCACACGTGTATGTGTGTGCGCTGGTATGCTCGTTGGGTGGTAGTTTGAGCGTTCTATCTCAGACTGTGATTGTAGCATGGGGCAAACTGAGTATGGTGTGGCTGCTGGATGGCAGTTACCTTGTAGAGCGTGAGGTTAGTATGGGGGACACAAGCGTGTACGGGGCTCGCGCGCACCTAACCGCATCGTCACACAGGCAAGCATGCGCTGATATGCACGCAGAAGCAGCACTGACCAGCGGAGCTTGGACCATGGATCGGAACTCCAGAGGCACAGGCGCGGCAGCCTGCGCTGCCGACCCCGAACTCGTCTCCCCTAGCCAAGGGGCAAAAGGCGGGTGGTCGGTCGTGGACCAAGTGAAGGCACGAACCTTGGGCAGCAGGCTGGACTGGGTCGGGATCGGGCGGAAGCTGCTCTTCCACCAACGGGTCCAGCACGTGCGGAAAGGGAGAAGGATTGAAAGTGCCACCCGACACGTCATAACTGCGACACACACACCAGCCAAGCCACATCCTGCTGAGCTGTGTTCGATTAGGCGTGCTTTGTATCAACATCAATCCAGGGGCCTGGGAGAAAGAGAGAGAGAGAGAGAGAGAGAGAAGGGGGGGAGGAGCTCTTACATTCCGTCGTGGGAGCCGCAGCCTTTGAGACCCAGCTTCCAGGCGAAGACGTGGCTCTCGGTCAGAACCTAGAACACAGTCCAGCGCTGTTCCTCTCCGCCTGTCCTTCCAACACGCCTCCCACTCCACACTTCCCAGAGCTCCGTTTCACTGAGCAAGGGCCACCAAGAAAATTTGAAAACAGTTACAGACAGAAATCTCTACTGGTATTACATTCATCCGAGGATCCTCCCTTAAAAAGCAAGTTGACGGTGCGCTCAGCTTGGCGGTCTTATTACGGGCAACTCAAGGCGGTCAATTGCAAGTCAGGTATGGCAAGGTGGGAGTGGGAAGATACTGTCGAGAGAAGGCGCTGGGGCTCGTGGATAGCATTAGTCAGCTCCACAAAATTCGACCCCAAGTTCCTTACAGCACAAACACAACACAGAGAAAATATGAGATAAGTGTGTGTCTGGCATACCCATCCCAACCATCACAGTTCTATTCTTTCCCTTGTTCGATGCGCATCAGGGAGATCACGCGAGCTCTGCTCGGAGCATACCACCTATCCTGACTCTCCACCTATCCTTACTGTTACCGAATCTCCACCACGTCTTTGTTGACGTGTTCGACCCGGAAGGTGCCTTGTGCGACCTGTTCAGCCCAGCACCCAACACAAGCTACCATGTCAGCAGCCGCGCTCAGCAGACCGGAGCAGGGAAATCGGGAATACGAACATCGGTCCAACATGTGAAGTGAAACAGGTGGAGATATTGTGATGAAATGAGGACCTGTATGCTGAAGTCGCCCGCCTTGACACTTGCCACCTTCTCTCCTTGGACCTACACGCACCACCAGCCCCTGCCGTCGTGCAAAATCATTCTCTCTGTAACTTGTAATACTTCCTATTGGTATGACCCTGCCGATCTTCCCTTGTCCTGCTTATGCTACCTAGCTTTCCACGTAATTTTGGGCTGGGAATATTAAAAAAATCGAACATTTCCTGGGTTATGCACTTGCAGTTGTGAACCTTCACACTGCGCCCTCTTATTCATTTTCTTTTCCAAATGCACCACTCTGCTTTGCTTTTCCTGTGCTGTGTTCTTACGTAGTCTCTTCTATCTTTGTCGCCAAGGATAATCGGTTGTCGATCAGGCAAACAACACCCGAGCGTAGAAAAAGGAAAGAAAGCAGGCCCTGAGGCAGCCCGACCGAGGAGAACTAGATAGAGACCTGGGTGTTGGGCTTGGAGTGCTGCGCCGCACACTGCCCCTGCAGAAGCACCCATCAAAACCATTCCTTGCTGTGCGCAATTGTCAGGCTACAGCGAGCACGAGCGCGAGGAGCGACATGCTCACCTCTTGGCTTCTGACTTTCATTTCCAGTTGCCGCAACTTGCTTTCCGCCTTCCAGTGCTCAAAAATCGTCTGAGCGCACACAGAATAAACCAACAAAAAATTTGTCGATGTGAAAAAACAGTCCTCACACAAAAATGTTCCATCACATGTCAGATAATCTACATCAACCAGAGGCACTTGAACATGACAACTCTTCAGCATGACTGCTGGATGCCAAACACACCATGACTTATTCCTATGGGCCCAACTGGCGGCCGGAAAGAAAGTCGGGCCCCTTGGAAAGACTCATGAGGGAAGGACACACATTAATATACCGAGGAATCCAGAGAGAAGGGCAACAAGAGGGAAGCGAGCAGGCCAGGTGTGTGAATGGACTGTGTTGTGAGGTTGGTGCGCACCTGTCCACGGCGGAGCGCCACGGGCGGGCACTTGGCGGGGGGAAGCTCCAGCTCCTCGCCCACCACGCCCGTACCATACTCCGAACCATCGCCAAACCGCTCATGCTGGGTACAAAAAAGAAGATTCATGGAACATGAAAACGATGCAAAAGCAACGAAGGGGCATACCAACATATATACATGCATACACACTATGCATGCACGCATGCATGCGTACGTATGTACGCGTACGTACGTGCATGCAATCATATATACATACATATATACATACGTACATATATATACATAAACATACATACATACATACATGCATACATACATACTACGAATACATACATACATACATACATACATACGTTACGTTACGTTACGTCACGTTACGTTACGTTACGTCACGTCACGTCACGATACATACATACATAATAAAAATATATATGCATGCATACATATACATACAGGTACATACTATACATACCTGCATGCATGCATGCAGACCTCACATTTTTTACATATGTACGTACATCACACACACAAATACGTCACATACTTAGAAATGCATACATACGTACAGGAAATGCATACATACGTACAAACGCAAAGGATGGCTGCCTAGCACATACAAAAGAACAAGGTCGCGAGGTGGCTGCTACGCGCTCGCTACTGGAAATAAGGTGTGTCTGCAGGACCATGGCGGCAGTGACGGGCAACGGGTGCGCCTCTGTGGTGAAAACATAAGTGCGGTCCTGTCACCAGCACACAGATATGCCGTATGCAGACCCATCAGTACATGACCTTAATATCTCCCATCACACGCATACATGTATACCATCGACACCATGGGACTTTGCGTGATATGCGTATTAGTATACAGGTTGTTCTGAGGCATGTAGACTATCCTTGAGGTATGCACAGACGCCCGCCTACAACATGGGCCGCTGGCTTGACTGTCCCGCATGGACCATGGTGTCTGAGCTATCCGTGGGGGATGGCTTGGCTATATGCATAGACCATAGTTACTTATTACCATCACGGGAAAAAAATAAGGCCCACGGACCCGGCCTGAATGGTGTGGTCACTTGACTGTGGAAAGTGACCATGGCCACACAAAAAGTTGGGACGGTCACATGTCCATGGCCACGTGGCCAGCATTGTGCCAGCCATGGCCTGGAAAAATTCAATTGCTAGCACAATGGGCCACAGCACTTCAAAGTCAAGTGACAACACCATTCAGGCCGGGTCCAAAAACCTGATTTTTCACATTTTTTTCCCGCTGTGGTAAGTAATGGTGTCTCAGCTATCCGTGGGGCATGTGTAAGCTATCCGTGAAAGACCGGTGAGTGGAGCCAGTGGTGGTCGCTGAACAACAGGAACAGGTACTTGCAGACCTCCGATAAGAAAAAAGATGTCTGAATGTCGTCCAACTCCTAGCCAACAATTTTCCATACGTTGAACCAACATAAGGCCAGTAAGCCTTTCTCCTCGACGTCCTTCTTCTTCTTCTTATGCTTCCTCCTCATCCCCATCCTCGGGCTATAGTCTGACAGACTGCACAAGCCTTTCTCCTCGAGTCGTCCTTCTTCTTCTTCTTCTTATGCTTCCTCCTCATCCTCATCTTCGGGCTATACTACTACTACTACTATTACTACTACTACTACTACTACTACTACTACTACTACTACTACTACTACTACTACGACTACTACTACTACGACTACTACTACTACGACTACTACTACTACTACTACTACTACTACTGATACTCCTACTACTACTACTACTCTCCTCTTACTCCTTCTCCTTTCTTCATGCTGCTACTGCTACTGCTGCTGCTCCTGCTGCTGCTCCTTCTCATCCTCCTTCTCCTTCTTCTCCTTCCCCTTCTTCTCCTCCTCCTCCTCCTCCTGCTGCTGCTTCCTCCTCCTCCTCCCTCCTTCTCCTTCTTCTTCTTCTTCTTCTTCTTCTTCTTCTTCTTCTTCTTCTTCTTCTTCTTCTTCTTCTTTTCTTTCTTCTCCTTCTTCCCTCCTTCTTTTCTCAATCTTTTTTCTTCTTTCTTCGTCACGCCTTCTTCCAGAATAACACGAAGAAAAGAAGAAGAAGAAGAAGAAGAAGAAGAACTATGCAGATGTTCAACAGCCTCAAGTAATGATGATTCTGGTCTTGTGAAGAACTGTGTGAATATGGCTGCATTGACTCGATAACTTTTAAATGTCCATTCGCTGATGGTACTCAGATAGGTTTGTGAGGGAAGCAGGCAAATAATGTCGGTTTCATTGAATGGCTGCTGGCGTATCTTGCCTGTGTGCCCACGTGTTTGATGGCGGCATATCCGCCGGGAACCCGCGAAATGGCGTTGAAGGAGTCCACCATCAACTCGCCCATCTGCGAAGGCGGCAGTGCACAGTGAGGCGCACAGGGCAGGGGTGGGGGACCTGCAGGTAGAACGGGTCGCCGGTGGCTAAGCGGAGCAGGTAGGTGGACTCCATCAGTTCCGGGCGCAATGGATAATACCTGCAGTCACAGTCCTCCACGATACATACAGTTCCTCAGTGAGTGTGTATGCGTGGCTAATTACTTTTCTGAGCCAAGCTGCATGCTGTTGAGAAAGAATCGCTCAGGTAAGGAGCGGTATTTAAGCCAGAGCGACGCGAACCGCCTGAAAGTCAGCTCGGCGGCGCCGATGTCGCCTGCCATCACCTGCCAGCGCCACACGCCACCTGCGTGTTGCTTGCTGCACGTGTGTGTGCGGACCTGCAGGCCCGGCCAGAACGCTTGCAAGGAGTTGAAGATCATATGTGTCAGCTTGCCCGTGTGCATATCCGCTTCGACGTACCTAACAACGACAAAACACACCTTTCTCACACCGCCACCTCCTCACGCGCGCAGGGCCTCCGCACAGACATGGCGCAGCAGTGGGGTGCGCGAGAGGGCTGACCAGTCTTCAATCCGCAGATACTTGTTGGCGGCGGCGTACCTACCACATGCCAGAGTTGAGAGCAGGCAGCATAGCAGCAACAGCTATTACAGCAACAGCAATTACGTCATCAACTCTTGAGATTTTCATACTATTGCACTTGAGCATGTCTCGTTTCGCACGTGTAATTTGAGTGCAGCGTGCGCCAGCCATGCCCGCTTACCCTTCCATGAACATATCCAGATACTTTCTGTTCCCAAACAGCACATATGCCTTCAGCAAATACTCATAAAAAGAGTCGATGCCTGCTCCGATACCTAGGCAAAAATAATCAAAATCGACGACGACAACAACAGCAAGAGCAGCAACACAGCAACAGCAACAGCAAACAAACACAGAAACAGGAACAGCAGCAGCAGCAGCAGCAACAACAACAACAACAACAGCGATAAGAATAACAATAATAGCAATAATAATAATAATAATAATAATAATAATAATAATAATAATAATAATAGTGCTTCTCTGTCAATGGCTGATGCAAATCTGCACATGCGCCTCCATCGTCTCACCCGTGAGGGGAGTACGAAGAATTGACGATAGGCTCTAATGACACCCCCGCAAGGGTAATAATAATAATAATAATAATAATAATAATAATAATAATAGTGCTTCTCTGTCAATGGCTGATGCAAATCTGCACATGCGCCTCCATCGTCTCACCCGTGAGGGGAGTACGAAGAATTGACGATAGGCTCTAATGACACCCCCGCACGGGCAGTTCCAACACTTCCAGACGGACCGGTATGTTCAATGAAAATACTGGTGGCACCGACGGGAATCGAACTGGCGACAGGGCCCAGATGGTAGAACTTGACCACTGGGCTATCACGGTGTCCAAATAATAATAATAATAATAATAATAATAATAATAATAATAATAATAATAGTGCTTCTCTGTCAATGGCTGATGCATTTCTGCACATGCGCCTCCATCGTCTCACCCATGAGGGGAGTACGAAGAATTGACGATAAGCTCTAATGACACCCCCGCAAGGGCAGTTCCAACAATAATAATAATAATAATAATAATAATAATAATAATAATATATATATTGATCTGTCATGGCTGAGCCCGAGGGCCATGCGCCTCCATCCCTCGACCCAACAGGGACTACAGTGAGTATGTTGGGGAGGGAAGAGTGACTCTAACCATCCTGCATAGAAGGCCCCAAAAGGAAGTCCCTACTACCCGCACAGTGTCGGGTACCTTGCAGGAAATCAACTACAAATGATTGATCTTCCCCGCGTGAGAGCTCCACGAGACTGGGTAGGTCCCGCATGGAGGTACTCACAGGGGTAGCAGACATTTCATGCGGTCTGCCAGCGCATGAGGACGTTTTGTGGTAAGTGTCTGGGACGCCTCGAAACCCGTCACCACCCCTAGATCTCGGAATGTAAATACCCCTTTGATCCCACGTGGTGTATGTCTTATAAAAAACAACACAACGACATGGCCTCGGAACCAACGCAACAACATAGCCTCGGAACCCACATCGACATAGCCTCGGAACCCACAGAACAACAGAGCCTCGGAACCAACACAACAACATAGCCTCGGAACCACACAACAACATAGCCTCGGAGCCAACACAACGACATAGCCTCGAAACCAGTGGGAAGAGGCCCAACCACCTCCTCTTCCCGTGGGGTGCCATACTGTGCACCCCTCCATAATAATAATAATAATAATAATAATAATAATAATAATGTATCTCCTGCCAATTGCTGAGCCAAAAGGCCATGTGCATCCAGTCCTCCATTCCATAAGGAAAGTCTCCACACCAATCGGTGGAATAAAGGAAGTGACGGCATAGAACATTACTCTAGGAGCTTTATACCAATCAGCCCATGGAAAGGACCGATGGCCTATGTACTCCCTAAGTAATAGTAATAATAATAATAATAATAATAATAATAATAATAATAGTGCTTCTCTGTCAATGGCTGATGCAAATCTGCACATGCGCCTCCATCGTCTCACCCGTGAGGGGAGTACGAAGAATTGACGATAGGCTCTAATGACACCCCCGCAAGGGCAGTTCCAACACTTCCAGACGGACCGGTATGTTCAATGAAAATACTGGTGGCACCGACGGGAATCGAACTGGCGACAGGGCCCATATGGTAGAACTTGACCACTGGGCTATCACGGTGTCCAATAATAATAATAATAATAATAATAATAGTGCTTCTCTGTCAATGGCTGATGCATTTCTGCACATGCGCCTCCATCGTCTCACCCGTGAGGGGAGTACGAAGAATTGACGATAAGCTCTAATGACACCCCCGCAAGGGCAGTTCCAACACTTCCAGACGGGCCGGTATGTTCAATGAAAATACTGGTCCAGAAATAGACCGGTATGTTCAATGAAAATACTGGTGGCACCGACGGGAATCGAACTGGCGACAGGGCCCAGATGGTAGAACTTGACCACTGGGCTATCACGGTGTCCATAATAATAATAATAATAATAATAATAATAATAATAATAATAATAATAGTGCTTCTCTGTCAATGGCTGATGCATTTCTGCACATGTGCCTCCATCGTCTCACCCGTGAGGGGAGTACGAAGAATTGACGATAAGCTCTAATGACACCCCCGCAAGGGCAGTTCCAACACTTCCAGACGGGCCGGTATGTTCAATGAAAATACTGGTCCAGAAATAGACCGGGATGTTCAATGAAAATACTGGTGGCACCGACGGGAATCGAACTGGCGACAGGGCTCAGATGGTAGAACTTGACCACTGGGCTATCACGGTGTCCAATAATAATAATAATAATAATAATAATAATAATAATAATAATAATAATAGTGTATCTCCTGCCAATTGCTGAGCCAAAAGGACATGTGCATCCAGTCCTCCATTCCATAAGGAAAGTCTCCACACCAATCGGTGGAATAAAGGAAGTGACGGCATAGAACATTACTCTAGGAGCTTTATACCAATCAGCCCATGGAAAGGACCGATGGCCTATGTACTCCCTAAATAATAATAATAATAATAATAATAATAATAATAATAATAGTGCTTCTCTGTCAATGGCTGATGCATTTCTGCACATGCGCCTCCATCGTCTCACCCGTGAGGGGAGTACGAAGAATTGAAGATAAGGTCTAATGACACCCCCGCAAGGGCAGTTCCAACACTTCCAGACGGGCCGGTAATAATAATAATAATAATAATAATAATAATAATAATAATAATAATAATAATAATAATAGTGCTTCTCTGTCAATGGCGAATGCATTTCTGCACATGTGCCTCCATCGTCTCACCCGCGAGGGGAGTACGAAGATTTGACGATAAGCTCTACTGACACCCCCGCAAGGCAGCTCCAAGCCTTCCAGACAGACCAATACTTTCAAAGAAAATATCCTTTGAAAATACTGGCACCGACGGGAATCGAACTGGCGACAGGTCCCAGATGGTAGACCTTAACCACTGGGCTATCGCGGTGCCACAATAATAATAATAATAATAATAATAATAATAATAATAATAATAATAATAATAATAATAATAGTGCTTCTCTGTCAATGGCTGATGCAAATCTGCACATGCGCCTCCATCGTCTCACCCGTGAGGGGAGTACGAAGAATTGACGATAGGCTCTAATGACACCCCCGCACGGGCAGTTCCAACACTTCCAGACGGACCGGTATGTTCAATGAAAATACTGGTGGCACCGACGGGAATCGAACTGGCGACAGGGCCCAGATGGTAGAACTTGACCACTGGGCTATCACGGTGTCCAAATAATAATAATAATAATAATAATAATAATAATAATAATAATAATAATAATAATAATAATAGTGCTTCTCTGTCAATGGCTGATGCATTTCTGCACATGCGCCTCCATCGTCTCACCCGTGAGGGGAGTACGAAGAATTGACGATAAGCTCTAATGACACCCCCGCAAGGGCAGTTCCAACACTTCCAGACGGGCCGGTATGTTCAATGAAAATACTGGTCCAGATGGATCGGTATGTTCAATGAAAATACTGGTGGCACCGACGGGAATCGAACTGGCGACAGGGCCCAGATGAATAATAATAATAATAATAATAATGATAATAACTAGGGGCTGCGCCAACACCTGAAAGGATGGTTTGCGGTGCGGTCCCCCCCTCCTCTTCCCGAGGTCGCTTTTCCTCTCATTCTCACATGCACAACTTTTACAGCCTTGGAGCAATCTCAGCCATTCATTTTGGCACTACTTTGTCATTACATTCGAAATTCATAATATCCACTATAACCCTAAAAAAGAGCTCCTGGCGAAAACACAAGAATCAGCCTCTAAGCCCCTCTGGCACAACTCTTAGAGCCTTGGAGCATTCTCAGCCATTCATTTTGGCACTACTTTGCCAAAATCTTCGTATATCTCTATTTCAACTGGTTCACTACCTAGAGCACATCCCGAGGTTGTGAAAACCAAAAAATCAGCCTCTCAACCCTTCTGGCATCACTTTGGGAGCGTGGAGCATTCTCAGCCATTCGTTTTGGTGCCGGCAAAGACGCTTCGGGTACGTACAATTACAGGTCTTGGGTTCCGGGGGGGGGGGGGAGGGCCCCCCGGACCCCCCCCCCCCCCCCCTTTCCACAGTCGACAGGGTACGTTCAGTTGCCGGAGGTAACCGGCATAAACCCTTCTGGCACAACTCTTAGAGCCTTGGAGCATTCTCAGCCATTCATTTTGGCACCGGCTAATCTGCTTCAGGTATATACCATTGCAGGGCTGGGGTTCCCGGGGGAGGGACCCCGGACCCCCACCTTCCCCATCGACAGGGTACGTTCATTGCCAGAGGTACCGGCAAGTACTCCCAAAAAAACAAGGAATTTTGGCATTCAGGACACTCCCCTAACACAAATATTTACGTGAATTCCAAAAAAATTATACCAGCACCAACATCGAGTCTGGGGCTAGCCACCATGCAAATATGAGCTCCGAAATCCTCCTGGTTCCCAAAAACCATGATATATTCTGACAGGGGTGCGGAAATGCGGGGGTGGGGGGGGGGGGTAACATAATTTTCTTCCCCCCCCCCCCCCCCCCAAAGCCCCGACCCCCTACTCCCAACACCTTTCAGGGATAATAATAATGATAATAATAACTAGGGGCTGCGCCAACACCTGAAAGGATGGTTTGCGGTGCCTTCCCCCCCCCCCCCTCTTCTCTTCCCATCGTCGCTTTTCTCTCATTCTCACGTGCACAACTTTTACAGCCTTGGAGCAATCTGAGCCATTCAGTTTGGCACTACTTTGTCATTACATTCGAAATTCATACTTTCAACCATATCCTTAAACAAGAGCTCGTGACAAGCTTGCGAAAACACAAAGAATCAGCCTCTAAGGCCCTCTGGCACAACTCTTAGAGCCTTGGAGCATTCTCAGCCATTCATTTCGGCACTACTTTGCCAAAATCTTCGTAAATCTTTATTTCAAGTGGTTCAATACCTAGACCGCGTCCCGGGATTGTGAAAACCAAAAATCTGCCTCTCAACCCTTCTGGCACAACTTTGGAAGCCTTGGAGCATTCTCAGCCATTCATGTTGGTGCCGGCAAATCCGCTTCGGGTACGTACAATTGCGGGGCAGGGCCCCCCGGACCCCCCCTGTCCACAGTCGACAGGGTACGTTCAACCGCAGGAAGTAACCGGCATAAACCCTTCTGGCACAACTCTTAGAGATTTGGAGCATTCTCAGCTTTGCAGCCATTCATTTTGGTGCCGGCAAATCCGCTTCGGCTACGTATTACAGGGCTTGGGTTACCGTGGGGAGGGCCCCCCGGACGCCCCCTTTCGACAGGTACGTTCAATTGCCAGGAGTAATAGGCAAAAACTCTGCTGGCAAAACTCTTAGAGCCTTTGAGCATTCTCAGCCATTAATTTTGGTGCGGCTAATTCGTCGTGGGGTGCGTACAATTGCAGGGCCGGGGTTCCCGGGGAGCCCCCCCCCCGCCGACAGGGTACGTTCAATGGCCGGAGGTACGGCAAGTACTCCCAAACAAGCAGGTACCGGCAAGTACTCCCAAAAAAACGAGAACAAACCATGATTTGTGTGAAGCAGGAATTGGGAGCTCATATTTGCAGGGTGGCTAGCCTGAGACTCGACGTTGATGCTGATATTTTTTTTGGAATTCACGCAAATATTTGCGTTAGGGGAGTGTCCTGAATGCCGAAATTCCTTTTTTTTAAAGCCTATTTTTTGGCGCCCCTTTCGAAATAAATCATGGTTTGTAGGAACCATGAGTTTGGAGCTCATATTGACAGGGTGGCTAGCCCCAGACTCGATCTTGATGCTGATATAGTTTCTTTGGAATTCGAATATTTGCGTTATGGGAGTGCCCTGAAGGTCAAAATTCCTTGTTTTTTAGCCCATTTTCTGCACCCCCTGTCCAAATAAATCATGGTGTGGGAACCAGGAGGAGTTGGGAGCTTATATTTGCAGGGTGGCTAGCCCAGACTCGATGTTGATACTGATGTAACTTTTTTGAAATTCACGCAAATATTTGCGTTAGGGAGTGTCCTGAATGCCAAAATTCCTTGGTTTTTTGGGAGTACTTGCCGGTGCCTCTGGCCATTGAACGTACCCTGTCGACAGGGAAGAGGTGGTCCGGGCCCTCCCCCCGGAAACCCCAGCCCCTGCAATTGTACGTACCCCACGCGAATCTGCTGGCACCAAAATGAATGGCTGAGAATGCTCCAAGGCTCTAAGTGTGCCAGAAGGGTTTAGGCCGGTTACCTCCGCCATTGAACGTACCCTGGCGAATGTGGAAAGGGGGGGGGTTCCCCCCCCCCCCCCGGGGAACCCCAGCCCGGCATTGTACGTACCTTACGCGAATCAGCCGGCACCAAAATGAATGGCTGAGAATGCTCCAAGGCTCTAAGAGCCCCCGGGAACCCCAGCCCGGCATTGTACGTACCCTACGCGAATCAGCCGGCACCAAAATGAATGGCTGAGAATGCTCCAAGGCTCTAAGAGTTGTGCCGGAAGGGTTTACGCCGTTTACCTCCGGCAATTGAACGTACCCTGTCGACTGTGGAAAGGGGGGGTCTGCCCCCCCCCCCCCCCCCCCCCCCCCCGAACCCCAGCCGCAACCCGAAGCAAAGTCGCCGGCACCAAAATGAATGGCGGAGATTGCTCCAAGGCTGTAAAAGTTGTGCATGTGAGAATGAGAGGGAAAGCGACCTTGGGAAGAGGGGGGGGGATGCGCGAAGCGCACCGCAAACCATCCTTTCAGGTGTTGGCGCAGCCCCTAGTTATTATCATTATTATTATTATTATTATTATTATTATTGGACACCGTGATAGCCCAGTGGTCAAGTTCTACCATCTGGGCCCTGTCGCCAGTTCGATTCCCGTCGGTGCCACCAGTATTTTCATTGAACATCCCGGTCTATTTCTGGACCAGTATTTTCATTGAACATACCGGCCCGTCTGGAAGTGTTGGAACTGCCCTTGCGGGGGTGTCATTAGAGCTTATCGTCAATTCTTCGTACTCCCCTCACGGGTGAGACGATGGAGGCACATGTGCAGAAATGCATCAGCCATTGACAGAGAAGCACTATTATTATTATTATTATCATCATCATTGGACACCGTGATAGCCCAGTGGTCAAGTTCTACCATCTGGGCCCTGTCGCCAGTTCGATTCCCGTCGGTGCCACCAGTATTTTCATTGAACATACCGGTCCGTCTGGACCAGTATTTTCATTGAACATACCGGTCCGTCTGGACCAGTATTTTCATTGAACATACCGGTCCGTCTGGAAGTGTTGGAACTGCCCTTGCGGGGGTGTCATTACAGCCTATCGTCAATTCTTCGTACTCCCCTCACGGGTGAGACGATGGAGGCGCATGTGCAGAAATGCATCAGCCATTGACAGAGAAACACTATCATTATTATTATTATTATTATTATTATTATTATTATTATTCTGGAGGGGTGCACAAGATGGCACTCCATGGGAAGAGGAGGTGGTTGGGCCTCTCCCCACGAAGGTGACCGCTTGGGGAGGGCGGTCACCGGGATATGCGCAACTCTCAACTGGGCATTTACTCGGTAGGGGTTCGGCCAGGCAGGTTGTGGGGTTGTCTGTTGGATTGTTGGTTGGCTCGTTTTTCTTGGCTGTTGGTTTGGGTCTGGTTTCCTGGTTAGCCCATTTTCGCCGAATTTCCTGCCGAGTAAATGCCTGGGGGCTTCCAGTTCCGGTTTGGTGATCTTGTTGAGGTGAGCATTCGGAGGAAACAGTACCGAGATGGGTTGAAGATAGGATTCACATTGAGCCGAGATGGGGCTGAGTTGACCTGTTCCAACTCGGCTCCATTTCGGCTTCATGTTAATCCTATCTTCATCCTATCTGGGTTTTGTCTCCTCCCTATCTTCGCTTTTTCGGGGTTGCCTAACTGGAACACATGATGAGCGCACGTTGGAGAGGGGCTTCAGTCGGTCCCAATGCCTTGCCAGTGCCTTGCTGCGTTGCCGTGCCTTGCCCCATGCATTCACACCCTCCAACGTTGCATTTCTAACTGAGCAGCTTCGGCTGGGATTACTATACTTGTCTGTAAGACCCTATAGGTACCGCTAGGTTCGCGCCTTCTATACCCACGTGGGGGAAGGAGTTTCAGCGGCACGCCGTCCGATCTGGCTCCACTCGGGGACACCGTACCTCATGATGTGTATTGTTAGGAGCAGCTGAAAGTCCATAAGGCATGAGAGTAGAGGCGTTGGCGATGCGATGGAGAGTGTGTGTAGTGCGTGAGGCAGGTTCTGGTGACGCTGGGGGTGCTGGCGGGCGCCCAAGGGCACGAAGCGACGCGGCAGCATCCAATGACACCGGCGAAAATGCGTGTAGTGTGTGTTGCAGATACCGCCGATGCTATTTGCATGGACGGGCGCTTTCCTCGGCGTAAAGAGGCGCGGCGGTGATGGCCAGCGACATTGGCCGTCTACTACTCTCAATGGATTACAAATACGCGAAGCACGGAGCTACCACTGTGGCCCTTATGGGACAAGGTAGAATCGCCGAAGACCTGGACAATTCCCGTGGGAATGCCTCTTCGACGGGCTCTGGCCCGATGTCCCAGGATGGGAGGATGAGGGCTCGCGTATATGACGGAATTCCTGAACACGTGGAGAGGCTACCTTAGCTGCGCCTCATCCTTCCTCCCCAAACCTGGCACACGGGTCGGCGCTTCAACATAAGGCGAGCGGCGCTATATGGCAGATGGCACCGCCGCCTCGACGGTACCGGAGGGTGGATCGGTACGACAAGGACGGGCGTAATCTGATTGTCTGGGGGCTCTCAGAACGCGCCAATCTACAGGAGATCGCCTCCAAAATGAGCGGTCTTGGTCTGGTGGTCCCGGTAATGGAGTGGCAAGGCCAGCGAATGTCTCGTCACCTGGAGCTGGTCTACGAGGACGATGACAGCAGGCAGACGGCGTTGCAGCAACTCAAACATCTCAAATTCTTCGGCAGAGGGGTCAATGTGGCCCTTGGGCGCAGGTTCAGGGACAGGGAACGTGCCCGAAGGCTTATTCGCATCCATTTGCGTGGGGAAGCGGCAGTCCGGAAGGAGGAAGTGCGACGGGATATCGCGTCTTGCCTCTGCATGAAGAACGTGTTGATGATGTGCAGGCTTCGGAATCGGCTGCCGATGCACCTGAGGGTGTGTCTGAGAGTGTTGATGTGCAGGCGGTGCCCCTGCCTTCGGCGGCCAGTGCAGTGGGGGACCATTCTGCGCAAGCACCTGCAGAGGGGGGTAGCATGGGGGCGGATGCCAAGCGCGGCCGTCGGGTCCGGAAACGAGCCAGGAAGCACCGCTCCAAGCAGTTCGATACCGGCTTCAAGCTACTCGTCGCGAGTCACAACTGGCAGGGTAAAACGGGATACGACAACGTAGGCACGGCGGAATGGGCATCATTCTACAAGCACGAGGGCTGGCTAGTCATCGGGGCCCAGGAGCACCGCATGGGCAAGAAGCAACTTTCCAAATGCAGCCTGGATGGATTCCGGATTTTTGGAAAACCTGCGGAGGTCAGCGAGAAAAATCGCTGCAAGGGTGGGGTTCTATTCGCGGTGGCTAACTTCCTTGGTCCGTATTGCAACCTGGTGTCAGCCCCCGTCGACCACCGGCAGCAAGTGTGGCTGCGTATCGCCTCGGGTGTTACCGGCGCTCAGGATATCTATGTGGGCAACGGCTACTTTCCCCAGGAAACGCAGGAAGAAGAGTCGTCAGAGGCGTATGCGGCCTGGCAGGCAGCTATAGCTTTTTTTTGGAGCCAAAGGTCTTGTGGTCACGGTGGCGGATGCCAACGCGAAGCTCGGGCCGGCATGCAGCCGAAAAGAGGAGGGCATCGTCGGTCAGTACGGGGAGGTCGATGAAAAGGGAGCACCGGTACGTGCGGAGAATGGCAAGAGACTCGCGGCTGTCCTCGTCGCTACGGGCCTGCGAAATCTGAGCGGCTTCTCGTGCCCAGTGGAAGGGTCCTACTGGTGGTCCCGGCATGAGCAGCGCGGCATGGGCACAGGCAAGCACCTCCTCGATTACATCTGCGCGTCGGCTGGCTTGGCATCTGGAGCAAAGTTCGGAGTATGCGAAGATGATCTTGATACGGACCACAAGGCAGTATGGGCCGAACTGACGTGGAGCGGCCAGCGCCGGCCAAAGTGGGCTGCGAAACCTTACAGGTCCTTTCGTGTTGATAAGCTTATTGGTGCTGGTGTCTCGGGTAATGATCACGCTGCGAAGCAAGCGCTGGATTATCTACGCGACAAGTTCGATGACGTATTCCAGCATTGCCTACAGAAGCTTGGAGTACATCAGCTGCCTGAGCTTGACCTATCGGGTGGTGCCGACAGCCAACGGGTGGTAGATGACGTCACCGAGCGAGTGGCGCAGTCCTTCCGAATGGCGGCGCACCGGGTCCTTGGCTCCAGATGTATACGACCCCGTTTCACCAACAATTGGTTCGACGGGGAGCTAAAGGAGCTCATTCAGCAGCGCCGGGAGGCCTACGCAGCATACAGGAGGGATGAATCGAATGCGGAAGCCCGTCTGAATTGGCTACGTCTCCGCAAGCAAATTCGGAAGGCAACTCGGGCCAAGAAGTCCGCCTCCTTCAAGCAAGTGCAGGAAGAAGCGGTCAAATGTCAACGCGAGCAATCCTCAAAGCGCTTTTGGCTACTCGCGAAGCGGCTTGGCGGGGCACGCAGAACGAAGGTCTCCGCGCCGGTGCAAAGGGAGGATGGCTCACTGGCGTGTACGCTGCCGGAAAAGGTCGCTCGGTGGGAGGAATTTCGGAAAAATTCGGTGAAGCCACGGGAAAATCCGGCAAGTGCGGCTGTTGTGGTGGAGTGCTGTGCAGAAGCAGGCTCGCTGGAGTGGGAGGAAGCCAAAGCTAAGCGGCAGTTCCACTGGAACGATCGCTTCAGAGATGAGGTGGCCCGGGCTATGAAGGAGCACGAAGTAGGTGAAGACACTTGCGAAGAGCTGGACAAGCCGTTCACGCAAGGGGAGGTCCTTGCAAGGCAACGTGCCCTGAATAACCACAAAGCTTGTGGCGAGGACAAAGTGAAGAACGAGATGCTCAAGTATGGCGGCGCCTACATCAATGGCTACTTAACGCAGTACTTCAACTGGATTCGAGAAGCCGAGAGGACTCCAAAAGCTTGGGGCAAGGGAATCATCGTCAATATCCCCAAGGGTGGGGATCCTACGGATCCTGACAACTGGAGGGATATCTCGATTATTAGTTGCCTTGGTAAGCTGTATCTGTCCTTATTAGCTACCCCTCTAACGCTCTTCGTGGATGGCCCGGATAAGCTACGTCCAGAGCAGGGAGGCTTCCGCCCGGGGCGTCGCACTACGGATCAGGTCTTTACCCTTTGGCAGAGGTTGAAGGGGCGTCAGCAGCAGAAGCGGGAGTCGTATGTCCTGTTCGTCGATCTACGCAAGGCTTTCCCGTCTGTTTGGAGAGATGGCCTATTTGAGAGGCTCTGGAAGCTGGGTGTAAGGGGCAAGTTCTGGCGCACGCTACGCAGGTGCTACGAGCAGACTTCGTCGCAAGTGCTAGTTGATGGAGCACTCACCCCCGAAGTACTGGAGGGTGAAGGGGTCCAACAGGGTTCACCCCTCTCTCCCACACTCTTCAACGTCTTTATGGATGAGCTGTGTGATCGGCTGGCGAGTGCCCTCAAGATCGCGGATGTGAAGCGGCTGAACGACATCAAGGCACTTCTATACGCGGACGACGTGGCCCTCATCGCTCACAGTCGCACCGAGCTCCAGAAGATGGTCAATGTTGTGGCCAAGTTCGCGGAAGATTACCGGCTGGAAGTCAACTTGAAGCCCGGCAAGACGGAAATCATGCCCATTTACACGTCGAGCAAGGCGAAACGACCAAGTATCAGGGAGCGAGGTGAGCCCGTGGTGTAGTTTCGCGGCCAGAAGCTTTGTGTCACCAGTCAGTACAAGTACCTGGGAGTGGTTATCACCGACGACCTGAAGTGGAAGGAGCAGGCCCTGCGGGCTACGCGTGTCACTGAAGTCGCCACCGCAGGTTGGTACTCTTTGTGGTGTGCAGGTGAGATACAAGCTAGGTATCGTCTCATGTGCTGGAATCAACTTGTGGGGGCCAAGCTGAAGTACGCCTTCGATGTCTGGCGTGCCCCCGTATCGCAGCTCACCAAGCTGGAGGCAGCAATGCTGCGCCCCATGAGGATGATTCTCGGCATCAGCCCTAAGACAAGCAAGTGGATTACACTCTTTCTGGCGCGCTCTTTGAGTGCGGAGCGTTTGCGGCGGGCGGCGCAACTGAAGTTCTATGGACGGCTGCGTGTTCTACCGGAGAAGCGATTTCCTGTCATCGCATCTCAAGTCAAATCCGACTGGACTGCGGAGGCCGAAGGCGCTATCAGGGACTCAATGGATCTACAACAAGGGCTTCAGGAGCTCCTAAATAGCTCAGAGAAGGACCTCGAGGGTTGGAGTTCGACTGTGGACAAGTGGGCCCTTCAGCAGGACGTCAAGATGGTGCAGCAACTGATGTGGGACAAGCGAGAGGCAGGCAGCGATCTTACTGATGGCCTGCGAGTCATCCTAAGACAAGTCTTTGGAACTAAGGAGTTCCCAAGATGGGTAGCCCTTGATGATGCGCATTATAATCTGCTTCGGAGAAGGTTGCTCAGCTGCAACAACCGCCTTCGGTTGTACCGCAGCAAGTTGGTCAGTGGCATGTCCCCTCGCTGCTTCTGTTGTCATGATGATGTCAATGAGTCCCTTGCGCACTTCTTATGGGATTGCCCCATGCATGAGGGGAGACGTAAGCAGCTGTTGCTGAGTATGCAGAGGCTCGGTGGCATGGCTGTGGGGGCTGCTGAGGGGGATGGAGGGAGTGAGGAGGGTGGTGAGGTCGTAGGCGGTGAGGTTGTGGTGGAGGATGTGTTGCTTGGGCGGGAGCGGGAGGGCTCTGTGCGGCAGGGTTGGGATGATATGTCGCCTGTGGATCAATCACGATTGTTTTGTAAGCTTTTTCAGGGGAAGTCGCGCTTCCGCAGTAACTTTAGGCTTGCTGCGTTGTTAGGGGTTACAGCGTTGCGTCCCCCTCCAAAGTTGGATGTGTTGTTTGGATCATATGTGTCTGAGTGTTGGTCTGCTAGGGAGGGTAAAAGGGAGGAGCTTGGGGTGGAGGATGGGGGCGAGGAGGCGATTGACCTCACTGAGGTTCCATCAGCTTCTGTCCCACCCTGTCCCCCAAGTGACGTTGATGTTGCGCGGCGCGGCCATCCGCGCAGTGTGGACGTCCTGGCTAGAGAGAGGGGTTCGGGAGCGCAGCGTAGTGTCTCCGAGTTCTTCTCTTCAGCTAACACCCTCGCATCTAGCTCTTCATGCACTTCACAGCCCCCATCTGCCCCTGCTGTTGCTGTTGCTGCTATGTCTGTTTGGTGTTCTGACAATGCGTTGGGATCGGCTGACCCCGGTGACCCAATGGAGGCACATGTCCAGGATCTGGATCTGATGCTATAGTCTGAGGAAGCCTATTATTATTATTATTATTGTTATTATTATTATTATTATTAGGGAGTACATAGGCCATCGGTCCTTTCCATGGGCTGATTGGTATAAAGCTCCTAGAGTAATGTTCTATGCCGTCACTTCCTTTATTCCACCGATTGGTGTGGAGACTTTCCTTATGGAATGGAGGACTGGATGCACATGGCCTTTTGGCTCAGCAATTGGCAGGAGATACACTATTATTATTATTGTTATTATTATTATTATTATGGACACCGTGATAGCCCAGTGGTCAAGATCTACCATCTGGGCCCTGTCGCCAGTTCGATTCCCGTCGGTGCCACCAGTATTTTCATTGAACATACCGGTCCGTCTGGAAGTGTTGGAACTGCCCTTGCGGGGGTGTCATTAGAGCCTATCGTCAATTCTTCGTACTCCCCTCACGGGTGAGACGATGGAGGCGCATGTGCAGATTTGCATCAGCCATTGACAGAGAAGCACTATTATTATTATTATTATTATTATTATTATTATTCAGCCCAATGGCCTCAAGGCGTTAAACTGTGACGCCTACTCATAACCCTTTGGTGGTAGATGCTGGGGAGGAGGGTCGTTGCGCGCGTAAAAGATCTTAAACTCCGCATATGCTGTTGATAGCCCAGGACCCAGCAGACACCAGATTGTTGTGGGTGGGGTTTCGAGGCAGCTCTAGCAACCGCACTTGGTGTATGCACTTGCACATTCGGTGACGTCTTGCAAGAGGTTGCTGGGACTGCGGAATAACCTCGGCTTAGTGCAGTCTTGCCCTCAGGAGCTCCATCGGTGGCCCCGATCATCAGGCGAGAGACTGACACGGGGGGGTGGAGGACCTCGAACAAGGGTATTGGAGGCTTATGTCCGTTGAGGATATGCCATTAGCTGCATCAGTACGCCTCAGATATATTATTATTATTATTATTATTATTATTATTATTATGGACACCGTGATAGCCCAGTGGTCAAGTTCTACCATCTGGGCCCTGTCGCCAGTTCGATTCCCGTCGGTGCCACCAGTATTTTCATTGAACATACCGGTCTATTTCTGGACCAGTATTTTCATTGAACATACCGGCCCGTCTGGAAGTGTTGGAACTGCCCTTGCGGGGGTGTCATTAGAGCTTATCGTCAATTCTTCGTACTCCCCCTCACGGGTGAGACGATGGAGGCGCATGTGCAGAAATGCATCAGCCATTGACAGAGAAGCACTATTATTATTATTATTATTATTATTATTATTTAGGGAGTACATAGGCCATCGGTCCTTTCCATGGGCTGATTGGTATAAAGCTCCTAGAGTAATGTTCTATGCCGTCACTTCCTTTATTTCCACCGATTGGTGTGGAGACTTATGGAATGGAGGACTGGATGCACATGGCCTTTTGGCTCAGCAATTGGCAGGAGATACACTATTATTATTATTATTATTATTATTATTATTATTATTATTCAGTGGTCAAGTTCTACCATCTGGGCCCTGTCGCCAGTTCGATTCCCGTCGGTGCCACCAGTATTTTCATTGAACATACCGATCCGTCTGGACCAGTATTTTCATTGAACATACCGGCCCGCCTGGAAGTGTTGGAACTGCCCTTGCGGGGGTGTCATTAGAGCTTATCGTCAATTCTTCGTACTCCCCTCACGGGTGAGACAATGGAGGCGCATGTGCAGAAATGCATCAGCCATTGACAGAGAAGCACTATTATTATTATTATTATTATTATTATTATTATTATTATTATTATTATTATTATTCAGTTCGATTCCCGTCGGTGCCAGTATTTTCAAAGGATATTTTCTTTGAAAGTATTGGTCTATCTGGAAGGCTTGGAGCTGCCTCGCGGGGGTGTCAGTAGAGCCTATCGTCAAATCTTCGTACTCTCCTCGCGGGTGAGACGATGGAGGCACATGTGCAGAAATGCATTCGCCATTGACAGAGAAGCACTATTATTTTTATTATTTTTATTATTATTATTACTATTATTTTATTATTATTATTGTTATTGTTATTTTGTGTTTGCATATCGACCCGCGTTGGGGTTTTTCCATTGCTTAGCGCGTCGATCGAAGGAGTTGCCTATCAGACCTGACATCAAACACACAATTGCGACTGACACGCTTCAACTTCTGTATGACTGATGACTGACACGCTCAAGCTTCTCCTTTGCCTAGTTGCTTCGCTTTGCAAAATGAAATGACACTTGCGATCATGCGCTACGGGGCAAACGACATGGACGATGCTGGTTTTTTTTTTTTTTTTTTTTTTTTTTTTTTTTTTTTTTAAATTTATTTATTTTAATTTTTTTATATTAATATTACAGTAAGCAAGGTTTGACGGAAGAAAAACGAGAGAAAGAAATAAATACAAACTATAATCATACGATCTGGTTCTAAGGAACAACAGTGCAGGTCCTAAAGGAAAAGTGGAACTAGGGTTCAACAGTCAAGCTCCTTAGAAGGAAGAAAAAGAGAGAGGAAAGAAAGAGAAAGAAAGTAGAAAAAGAAAAACAGATAAAAGAAAAAGAAAACAACAGAGAAAAAGGACCAAGCAGAAACAAAGACAAAACGACATTAAACCAGGACAGATACAACAAGACAAACCAGACAGGGGCAGGAGACAGTACTATAAGGCAAGGGCAGAGTGCAGAGGTCCGACATAACCAATACAGGGCGCAAGTGAGATCGATTGACAGTCAGTGAGACAGCACTTGAGGAAACTGCAGCACCTAACGCAATTCACTCGCCATAGGCCATCATAGCCAGGAGGGTTGGTGCATTGCGTAGTAAGGCTCGACGTGGCGATTGCTCGCGACGCGACTATGCCGAGTGCTGCAGTATCCGTAAGGACCGGCTCAAGCCTGGCAACCTTTCAGACATGCAGCAGCTAGTCGAGCCAAACCACACTGCCCCTCACAGTCTCCACCAGCCACAAAGCACAAGAGGAGACAACTTTCTTTTTGTTGTTGGGGGGGGGGGGGGATGGGGGGGCCGGGGGGTGTAAGGGTGGGTCGCACCGAGTTTGGAGCGCATGCCCCACAGAGCCATCAAGGCGGCGTCAGCCTTCTCGAAAAAGATCATGTCGTCCTGCCACCCAGCAGCAAGCCGTCCCAGTACTTGCCCCCCCCCCCCCCCCTCATCTCTCTCTCTCTCTACGTATGAATTGTAAAGAAATTATACATGTATATTTATACATTATCTTCTCGAGTCTTCTTTCTTCCTTCTTCCTTCTTTCTCTGTCTCTGTCTCTTCGAAAA
>WBZZ01001879.1:70000-72500 GCA_019918135.1 Paulinella micropora
GCCATGATAAAACATCTCCTTCACCTGGAAAAACAGGTCGGACAATATTTCATAGCAGACATGAAATCAGTTAGCTGGACCTTGCTGGCCATGTGCAGCTGGTGTTGCGGATCCATCGCGTGGGCTGGATGAAAGGCGAATAACCACAGACCCAACATCGGTTGCATTATGTTTTTTTGAAAGAATTTGCAGAAGTTTTTGCAAGGATCCACTGAGACTTGATAGCTTCGTTACAGTATCACAGCGAAATACGGCTCGGTTGGTCCTTCTTCAATGGCTAATGATCAATACAGCAAAATAAAAAGCAATCTAAAAGTTCAAAAGGTTCTCCATTACTTGCTCTGCGCCTTATTTTTTCCCCAATTTTTTTGTTTTTTTGAAAGACTATGCATTTTGCCGCAAAATCCGTCGACACGGCTTGTTTGGCCAACTGACGCTTGGCGTCACTTTTTCTCATTAGTGCCACCAAATGTTTTCATTCGGTACACTTCGCGCTTTAGTCATACCTTTCGCGCCATGCAGCTTTCAGTTTGTTAGTTTGTTTCCTTTCTAGCTTTTCTGTCTATTTTTTGTTCTTTCTCTCCTCATCCAGTTACTAGAGTTAAGCTTCGTTCCCTCCATCCCTCCTTCCTTCTATTCCTTCCGGATCCTTTCTTTTGGTGTCCTCCTTCCCTCCCTGAGCCTCCTTCCTTCCTTCCTTCCTTCATTCATTCCTTCCTTCGTTCCTTCCTTCATTCATTCCTTCCTTCATTCCGTCCTTCCTTTCCATTCTTTGTTTCTTCCTTTCTTCCTTTCTTCCTTCCTTCCTTCTTTCATTCCTTCTTTTCATTCCTTCCTTCCTTCCTTCCTTCCTTCCTTCCTTGATTCCTTCCTTCTTTCCCTCCTTCTTTCCCTCCTTCTTTCCCTCCTTCCTTTACTCCTTCCTTCCTTATCTATGTATGTATGTATGTATTTATGTGTATGTATGTATGTGTATGTATGTATGTATGTATGTATGTATGTATCTAGTGTATGTATGTATATGTCATGTATGTTACTGTGTTATGTATGCTATTATATGTATTTTATGTATGTTATCATAAGTACTATCATATGTATGTTATGTATGTTATAATTGTGTATGTTATGTTTGTATGTATATATGTATATGTATGTATGTATGTATGTATGTGTGTGTGTGTGTGTGTGTGTGTACGTATATATGTATGTATGTATGTATGTATGCATGTATGCATGCATGTATGTATGTATGTATGTATGTATGTATGTATGCATGCATGTATGTATGTGTATGTAGGTATGTATGTATGTATGCACGCATATATGTATGTATGTATATATGTATGGTATGTATGTATGTATGTATGTATGTGTGTATGTATGTATGTATGCGTATATGTATGTATGTATGTATGTATGCATGCATGTATGTATGTATGTATGTATGTATGTATGAATGCATGCATGCATGCATGCATGTATCATTGTATGTATGTGTGTATGTATGTACGTACGTATGTATGTATATATGTATGTATGTGTGTGTGTATGTATATGTGTATGTATGTGTGTGTGTATGTATGTATGTATGTATGTGTGTATGTATGTGTGTATGTATGTATGTATGCATGTATTTATGTATGTATGTATGTATGTGTGTATGTATGTGTATGTATGTATGTATGTATGTACGTATGTATGTATGCGTGTATGTATGTATGTATGCGTGTGTGTATGTATGTGTGTATGTATGTATGTATGTATGTATGTGTGTATGTATGTGTGTATGTATGTATGTATGTATGTATGTCACATATGATATGTATGTATGTATGTATGTATGTATATATGTACGTACGTACGTACGTATGTATGTATGTATGTATGTATGTATGTATGTATGTATGTATGTATGCATGTATGTATGCACGTACGTACGTATGTATCTATGTATGTATGCATGTATGTATTTATGTATTTATGTATTTATGTATGCATGTATGCATGTATGTATAATTGTCTACATTCAAGTAATCACATTTTTTATCAACATTTATAAAAAAAAGTTCTATCTATAAAAAAGTTCTATCTTATAAAAAAGTTATATCTTATAAAAAAGTTTTATCTTATAAAAATGATCTGACTTTTCAAAAAAGTTTAAAGCAATTATCTTTTTTTATACATATAACTTTTTCAATACTTATAACTTTTTTCATACTTATAACAATAACTTTTTTATAATAATAATTTTTTTCATACTTAAAACTTTTTTCGTATATTTAATATATATAATACAATATTGTATATCTTCAATTTTTTTAAATAGATAAAACTTTGTGTAAACTTGAATTCTGAAGTATACGTGACTCCCAGAAGTTAAATTGCGAAGTCACATCAGACCAAAATGTACATATATACGCTATCTATACAAATCAAACTTTCTGACTCCGGCATGATTAAAATAGCAAATTTAATTACATATTAATAGAAAAAAAAAGAA
>WBZZ01001879.1:90000-105000 GCA_019918135.1 Paulinella micropora
AAGAACTCGTTGAGGCCACTGGCGAGACCATCTACGTCTGGACAAGAGACGGTGAGGTCCTCTTCAAGCAGCAGACAAAGGAGCACAGGCTAGTGATTAAGACAGAAGAAGATATAAACATAATCAAAGACTCATACATGCTCAACAAACCAAACCAACAGCACAACAACACCTCCATGAGCACCTAAATGACCCCCCAACAAAAATCCCCAGAGCATCTCACTCACCCAAATCTCCTCCACAATCCTTCACACCATACCTATCCCTCACCTCTAAAAATAATAACAAAAATAAAACATATAATAAAAACATAAAAAACAACAATAATAATAAGAATAATAATAACAATAACAATAAAAACAACAACAACACACACAACAATACACTCACAATATATCACACCAACATCCACTCCCTCAAAGCACATCATCAAGACCTAATCACACACCTACAACTACCCTTCCAACCAGACATCATCATACTCACAGATAACTACATAAACCAACCAACCAGTAACAACGCATTCCCTATCCCTACATACACAGCTAAACATCACATCGACATCTCAATATACTATAAAAGCAACATGCACATTACAATAGACGATAAACAAACTATATCGGAGTCTTGCAAAACTCCACTAACACTAAGAATATATAATAATAAACTTAAAAACAAACCAATGCACACAATAATAGGTATGTATGGACGCCCACTCATAGACAAACAATTCATGCATGCATTACAAAATAACATAAACATCATACTACACAAAACGCCTACAAGCACAATAACACTAGTAGGTGATCTCAACTACAACCTACTAGACAACATACATAAACCACACACAGACTTTCAAAACCTAATGGTACACAACAACATCTACACAACAATAACAAAAGCAACAAGACACGACATGGTCCACACAACATCACATACACTCATAGACATGATAATCACCAATATAAATGCAAACATAGAATCAAACATCATAAGCCCATGCATATCAGACCACCACCCCATATACGCAATAATACACACCCGCACAAGAAAACCAGACACAGACAACACACCCAGACTTACCAAAAACATGTACGACAAAAATAAAGACAGAATCCTATCAAACCTCAAAACACAGCTAGAATACATCACACAGGACAACACAGAAAGCAGCGACACAAACCAAAAATTTAGAAACATACAAACAACAATAACAAAAGTAATAGAACACTTCGAACGAAAACCCAAGCAATGCAATAGAAGAAAAAGCTGGTGCAGCCCCATAATAAAGAGGCAAATAAGAAAAAAGCACCTACTATACAATAAATGGAGAGATGACACGACAACAGAAATCAAACAAGCATACAGAACACAGAAGTACAAAGTCGACAAAATAATACACAAAGCAAAAAAAGACGAAGTAATGAAGACGCTAGAAGAAAATAAAAACAACCCAAAGAAACAACACAGAATACTCACAGAGTTAGTACCTAACAACAAACCACCGAGAGCATCGCCAACCACGATACAGTACAACAAGAAAACATACACAGACCCCATAGAAATAGCAAACGCACTCAACGATCATTACATAACAATAGGCAAAAAAACAAGCAACAGCATACCAACAACCGAACATAAACAACAACAAGAAGAGAGAGCAGAAGAAAACAAACAAACACATCCAAGCTTCAAACTACATAACACAACAGAAGACATTGTAAACAAAACACTAAAAAAAATAAAGAGAGATAAAGCAGAGGACATATACAAAATAAAACCAACACTTATTGAAGACATGCACGCTTTCCTCACACCTATACTCACCAACCTCTTCAACAAAGCAATAAATGAAAATAAATACCCAGACGCACTCAAAACAACAAAAGTAATAGAACTATACAAAGCCAGCGACACAAGCATGCCAGCCAACTACAGACCGATATCATCACTACCCATAATAGCTAAAGTATTTGACACACATAATATCACATACACAATACGCATTTAGACCTAACTCAAGCACAACCATGACAGTCCAAACCATAATAAACCAAATACAAAAACATAAAGACAAAGAAGAGCTAGTACTAGCTCTCTATGTAGACCTCTCGAAAGCATACGACACAGTAGAACATTCAAAGCTACTGGACAAACTTCGAAGAAATTTTAATTTCAACGAAGGCACAGTCCAGTTCTTTGCATCCTACTTCTCGAATCGCATTCAAGAAGTCCACACACAATATGCCAAGCCCCACAAACGCACCATCACACATGGCATCCCACAAGGCAGCACACTCTCCACCACCTTCTTCCTACTCTACATAAATGACATAAACAGTATTATACAACAAGGAACAGTATACACATATGCAGACGACACCACACTCATAATAACAGCTAAAATCCTAAAAACCTACAAGAAAAAACACAAACAGAAATAACGAAATTAATAAACTACTTCCACTCTAATAACCTAGTACCCAACCCAACAAAAACAACATACACAATTTTCCATAAAACAAAACAAAATATCACAATAACAATAAACAACCACACCCTCGAGCAATGCCAACACGCAAAACTCCTGGGCATAACACTACAACATAACCTTAAATATGACCAACATATTAACAACATAATCCGTAAACTCCAACCCACAATCAACTCATTACTATATGCTAAAAAATATCTAAACATAAAAATAATGAAACAACTATACTATACACACATATACCCACACCTTATATTCCATCTGGGGGACGCATGACAACAAAAAGAAATATATACAACCACTTATAAAAATACATAAAAAATAATCAGAATAATTGCAAAAACACACTACCGCGCACATACCAAACCAATCCTAAATCAACTCAAACTGCTCAACATCACACACCTATATACACTCCGTGTATGCATAGAAAATCACCCATTCATTTACCCTCAAAAACACCTCAACAGACCACTCCACAATAACACTTTTACACCAATCAATACCATACATCCATACAAAACCCGATACTCAACAAAAGGCAGCGTCTTTGTTAACCACAAAGACCCATACCTCACCAAGATCTTTGCAGATCAATGGAAGTCAATCCCAAAACATATAACAGATGAAACAAAAATCAAACCATTCAAAAAAGCACTAACTGCATATCTACTAAAACACCAACAAACATCATAATACATATAACATACGCACACGCGCGAAGAAGAAGAGAAATAGATTTTTAAATATATATATATATATAAGTGAAGGGGGGGAGAGAGAGAGAGAGGAGAGGAACACTAGACTTGCTCCTTTTTGTCTGCTACCTGAAGAACTCTCCGAATCAATCGACGTATATGGTCAACCACGCCCACTCCCAACTTCCCCCCCCCCCCCACTCTCTCTTTCATTTTTCTCATGAAAAAAAAAAGAGAGAGAGAGGGGGGGGGGGGGGGGGGGGAGGGCCGCCACACATACGTTATACGACTACGTATACAGCTTTACAATTACATATACTCATAACATAACATAATAATATATATCACCGCGCAATATATCTAAGCAAAAATATTAATTTTAATAACTATAATACAATATTAATACTGAGCCGCTGAATAAATTTTAATATTAATATCTTCCTTAATACGCTCAACTGAATAACTAGGTTTCCACCTTTGATAAAGGGATAACTTACTAGCTATACTTTTCACGTGGACGTTCCCTGAGTCCAATTGTAAAAATTGTTCTCTCAATAAAAGCGAAGAAGAAGAAGAAGAGAGAGAGAGAGAGAGAGAGAGGGAGAGAGAGAGAGAGAGCGAGAGAGAGAGAGAGAGAGAGAGAGAGAGAGAGAGAGAGATCCGTTATAACATTGGGCAGTTATGGAGGCCGTCAAAAAACGAAAACAACAAAGTACACCAACAAGAAGCGAACAAGCCCAAGAACAAGCCCCAAAAATCAACGACGGAGCCAACAGACCTTCCTCTCTCCAAAAAAGAAAAAAGAAAAAAGGCAAAAAAACCAAAGAAAAAGGCAAGGAAGTGACAAGCGGACTTTCCACCGAATGGGAAGACGAAGAAAGCGATCACGAAGAACAAAGCGACAAGAACGATGCCCCTAGCAAAGCCAACGAAGCCAACCACGAAGAAAGGGACGACGCCAACCCGCTCAAAACACCAACCAGACCAGCACGAACCAGCGACGTCGACACAGGCAACAACGACAACGGACCCGGAGACGCCAACGACGACGTAAAGACGTTACAGCAGAGCATCTCTCAACAACAATTTGGCAACATGCTCGCGCCTCACCTCAACGACATATTTAAGCAAATAGCAGATAAGATGCAAACTGTACTGGAGCCCTTCAAAGAGGGTATCCGAAAAGACCTCCAAACCATGATCACTGAACAACAAGAGAAGTCAATTCATGCAACTGCCAAACTGAGCCAAGACATACTCGACCTGCGCAATCAAACGAGCCAACTCGAAGCCAAGATTAACCAACAAACCGAGAAGCAAACAGAGGCAAGCAAGAAGCAAGATCAGCGCCTGTCAGAACACCAAACTGAACTCAGCCAGCTCACTGCTACCATGGACTCCATCCGACTAGAGCTCAACGAAACCAAATCCCAATTCAACAAATGGAAAAATTTGCAAGAGCGCCAAGCAAAAACACCACTCCCTGCTATGCATGGTCAATGGTCTAACAACACAACCGAGTTTCTCAAATCTCTACAAGCTAACTCACAAACCAATACACATGCACACACATTCAGCGCTAGCCACCCACCAGAACGCAAACAGGCCACAGAAAACCAGAGACAGAATCAACGAGACCCAACATGCGAACTCAGCATTTCTGGCATACCATACATGCCCAAAGAGAACACTCTGAACATAGTGAAAGCAATGATGAATGCAAAAAACATTCCATACCAGGAAGGTGACATCATCAAATGCTTTCGAGCAAAGAGCACAAAACCCAGACGAGAGGAACCCAAACAACCACCTGCTATCATAGTGCGCTTCAGCACAAACAACATCAAAACCCACTTCAAAAAACACGACCCACTCCAACCACTCACCCACGAAACAGTAGACTGGACAGGCACACACCTCGTAGACCAAACATTCAAAATATTCATCAACGAAAGCCTCCCACAAAACACCCTCATGCTCTTAAAACAGGCAATCAAGCTAAAGAAAGAGCTCATTGAGGCCACTGGCGCTACCATCTACGTCTGGACCAGAGACGGCGAAGTCTTCTTCAAGGAGCAGACAAAGGAGCACAGGTTGGTAATCAAGACAGAAGAAGACATCAAAATCATCAAAGAATTACACATACCCCACAAGCCAAACCAACAGCACAACAACACACCCATGAACATCTAAATGAGCACCCAAAATAAACCCCCAGAGCATCTCACCCACCCTAATCTCCTCCCACAATCCTTCAAACCATACCTGTCTCTCACTTCAAAAAATAACAAAAATAAAACATATAATAAGAACATAAAAAACAACAGCAACAATAATAATAAAAATAACAAAAACAATAAAAACAACAACACACACAACAATACAATCACAATATACCACACCAACATCCACTCCCTCAAAACACACCATCAAGACCTAATCACACACCTACAACTCCTACCCTTCCAACCAGACATCATCATACTCACAGATAACTACATAACCCAACCAACCAGTAACAACGCATTTCCAATCCCTACATACACAGCTAAACATCACATCGACATCTCAATATACTATAAAAGCAACATGCACATTACAATAGTCGATAAACAAACCATATCGGACTCATGCAAAACTCCACTAACACTAAGAATATATAATAATAAACTTAAAAACAAACCAATACACACAATAATAGGTATGTATAGACGCCCACTCATAGACAAACAATTCATGCATGCATTACAAAATAACATAAACAGCATACTACAGAAAACGCCTACAAGCACAATAACACTAGTAGGTGACATCAACTACAACCTACTCGACAACATACATAAACCACACACAGACTTTCAAAACCTAATGGTACACAACAACCTCTACACAACAATAACAAAAGCAACAAGACACGACATGGTCCACACAACATCCCACACACTCATAGACATGATAATCACCAACATCAATGCCAACATAGAATCAAACATTATAAGCCCATGCATATCAGACCACCACCCCATATACGCAATAATACACACCCGCACAAGAAAACCAGACACAGACAACACACCCAGACTTACCAAAAACATGTACGACAAAAACAAAGACGCAATCCTAGCAAACCTCAAAACACAGTTAGAATACATCACGCAGGACAACACAGAAAGCAGCGACACAAACCAAAAGTTTAGAGACATACAAACAACAATAACAAAAGTAATAGAACACTTCGAACGAAAACCCAAGCAATGCAATAGAAGAAAAAGCTGGTGCAGCCCCATAATAAAGAGGCAAATAAGAAAAAAGCACCTACTATATAAAAAATGGAGAGATAACCCGACAACAGAAAACAAACAGGCATACAGGACACAGAGGTACAAAGTCGACAAAATAATACACAAAGCCAAAAAAGACGAAATAATGAAGACGCTAGAAGAAAATAAAAACAACCCAAAAAAACAACACAGAAAACTCAGAGAATTAGTACCTAACAACAAACCACCGAGAGCGTCACCAACCACAATACAGTACAACAACAAAACACACACAGACCCCATAGAAATAGCAAACGCACTCAACGATCACTACATAACAATAGGTAAAAAAACAAGCAACAGCATACCAACAACCGAACACAAAGAACAACAAGAAGAGAGAGCGGAAGAAAACAAACAAACACATCCAAGCTTCAAACTACATAACACAACAGAAGACATTGTAAACAAAACACTAAAAAATATGAACAGAGATAAAGCAGAGGACATATACAAAATAAAACCAACACTTATAAAAGACATGCACGCCTTCCTCACACCTATGCTTACCAACCTCTTCAACACAGCCATAAATGAAAATAAATACCCAGACGCACTCAAAACAACAAAAGTAATAGAACTATACAAAGCCAGCGACACAAGCATGCCAGCCAACTACAGACCGATATCACTACTACCCATAATAGCTAAAGTATTTGACACAATAATAAATAAACAAATAATGGACCACCTAACAAAACACAACATAATATCACATACACAATACGCATTCCGACCTAACTCAAGCACAACCATGACAGTCCAAACCATAATAAACCAAATACAAAAAATAAAGATAAAGAAGAGCTAGCACTAGCTCTTTACGTAGACCTCTCGAAAGCATACGACACAGTAGAACATTCAAAGTTACTCGACAAACTTCGACGAAATTTTAATTTCAACGAAGGCACAGTCCAGTTCTTTGAATCCTACTTCTCAAATCGCATTCAAGAAGTCCACACACAATATGCCAAGTCCCACAAACGCACCATCACACATGGCATCCCACAAGGCAGCACATTATCCACCACCTTCTTCCTACTCTATATTAACGACATAATCAATATCATACAACAAGGAACAGTATATACATATGCAGACGACACAACACTTATAATAACGGCAAAAACTCCTACAGACTTACAACAAAAAACACAAACAGAAATAACTAAGCTAATAAACTACTTCCATTCTAATAACCTAGTACCCAACCCAACAAAAACAACATACACAATTTTCCATAAAACAAAACAAAATATCACAATAACAATAAACAACCACACCCTCGAGCAATGCCAACACGCAAAACTCCTGGGCATAACACTACAACATAACCTTAAATATGACCAACATATCAACAACATAATCCGTAAACTCCAACCCACAATCAACTCATTATTATATGCTAAAAAATATCTAAACACCAAAACAATGAAACAACTATACTACACACACATATATCCACACCTCATACAAAACATCTCCATCTGGGGGACGCATGACAACAAAAAGAAATATATACAACCACTCATAAAAATACACAAAAAAATAATCAGAATAATTGCAAAAACACACTACCGCGCACATACCAAACCAATCCTAAATCAACTCAAACTACTCGACATCACCCACCTATACACCCTCCGTGTATGCATAGAAAATCACCTATTCATTTACCCTAAAAAACACCTCAACAGACCACTCCACAATAACACATTTACACCAATCAATACCATACATCCATACAAAACCCGATACTCAACAAAAGGCAGCCTCTTTGTTAACCACAAAGACCCATACCTCACCAAGATCTTTGCAGATCAATGGAAATCAATTCCAAAACATATAACATGAAACAAAAATAAAGCCATTCAAAAAAGCACTAATGACATATCTACTAAAACATCAACAAACATCATAATATATGTAACATATGCACACGCGCGAAAAAAAAAAAAAAAAAAGAGAGAGAGAGAGAGAGAGAGAGAGAGAGAGAGAGAGAGAGAGAGAGAGAGAGAGAGAGAGAGAGAGAGAGAGAGAGAGAGAGAGAGAGAGAGAGAAAGGGAACACCAAGCTTGCTCCTTTGTCTACTACCTGAAGGAAACTCTCCGGATCAATCGACGTATATGGTCAACCACGCCCACTCTCAACTCCCCCCTCTCTCTCTCTTTCTCTCCTTTTTCTCTCTCTCTCTCTCTCTCTCTCTCTCTCTCTCTTTCACTTCTTCTAGATGGAAAAGAAAAGAGAGGGGGCCGCCGCACATAAACGACTACACCTTTACAATAACATATATACATAACATAACAACATAATATTAATATCACCGCACAATATATCTAAACAGAAATATTAATTTTAATAACTATAATATAATATTAATACTGAGCAGCTGAATACTAATATCGATATCTTCCTTAATACGCTCAACTAGTACTGAATAACTAGGTTTCCACCTTAGATAAAGGTATAACTTACTAGCTATACTTTTCACGTGGACGTTCCCTGAGTCCAATTGTAAAATTGTTTTCTCAATAAAAATGAAGAAGAAGAAGAAGAGAGAGAGAGAGACACACACACACACTCACACACAGGGGCGAGCGATTTTTCTTTTTTGTTCTCCTGTCCATGACGTGTAAGTTTGAATAGAACTAGAGGAAACGCGAGGTGGCTACCGTCGAAGGGACAGCATGTACGGCCCAGCACCAGAGAGCGAAGACAGCGTGCAGGGCTCGCATTGCAGGGTGCAGTGACGACTTCCCGGAATATGGCTTTTTCCCCCTTAAATCTGGCTTTTCCTGCAGACCAGTACTGGCACTCTTTATATTTTCCCATTTGTATGGGATTAGATTCTTCAATATCTTATCTTTAAATGATTTCATGTCGAACCAAAATCACTGTGAACAAAAATAATGTAATGTAAGATCAAGGGAGCAAAGTTTCAAGGGATTCCCCCCCCCCCCCCCCCCCCCTGCTGCTTCTTTCTTTCTCCTTTGCTGGCTTTCTTTGTGGCTTTCTTTCTCCTGCTTTCTTTCTTTCTTTCTTGCTTTCTTGCTTTCTTGCTTGCTTTCTTGCTTTCTTTCTTTCTTTCTTGCTTGCTTTCTTTCTTTCTTTCTTGCTTGCTTGCTTTCTTTCTTCTTTCTTGCTTTCTTGCTTTTTTGCTTTCTTGCTTTCTTGCTTTCTTGCTTTCTTTCTTTCTTTCTTTCTTGCTTGCTTTCTTTCTTTCTTTCTTGCTTTCTTTCTTTCTTTCTTTCTTTCTTTCTTGCTTGCTTTCTTGCTTTCTTGCTTTCTTGCTTTCTTGCTTTCTTGCTTTCTTGCTTTCTTCCTTTCTTGCTTTCTTGCTTTCTTGTTTTCTTGCTTTCTTGCTTTCTTGCTTTCTTGCTTTCTTGCTTTCTTGCTTTCTTTCTTTCTTTCTTTCTTTCTTTCCTTCTTTCCTTCCTTCCTTCCTTCCTTCCCTCCCTCCCTCCCTCCCTCCTCCTCCTTCTCCTCTTCCTCCTCCTCCTCCTCCTCTTCCTCCTCCTCCTCTTCCTCCTCCTCCTCCTCTTCCTCCTCCTCCTCCTCCTCCTTCTTCTTCTTCTTCTTCTTCTTCTTCTCCTCCTCCTCCTCCTCCTTCTCCTTCTCCTTCTCCTTCTCCTCCTCCTCCTCCTCCTCCTTCTTCTTCTTCTTCTTCTTCTTCTTCTTCTTCTTCTTCTTCTTCTTCTTCTTCTTCTTCTTCTTCTTCTTCTTCTTCTTCTTCTTCTTCTTCTTCTTCTTCTTCTTCTTCTTCTTCGTCTTGTTCTCTTCTATGTACAAAAACGGATTATACTGCGAAAAGTGTTAAATTAACCGAGGTGGTGACCTTCAAAGTAGTATAATATCAGCAACTGAGATATGGGATTAATATTCTTTTCTTTTTTTCTTTTCTTTTTTTCTTTCTTTTTTCTTTTCCTTTTATTTTCTTTTTATTTTCTTTTCTTTCTTTTCTTTTCTTTTCCTCTTTCTTTCCCAAAAGATGGAGGCCTTACGAATTGAAGAACACCCACTGAAACTTGTACTTATTTTCTGATGATCACTCTTGCGCATTTCTGTGTAAACATTGTATTATAAAATGAATATATCATTATGATAGGCGGGCAAAGGCTTAAGAAATCGGCCGAGGAGAGCAGCACAGTGTCATCAAAACATTCAGCCATGGATTCTCTCTGTGTGCACGTGTCCTCTCTCCCTCCCGACTACGATTTCGAAGCCATCATGCGCCAGGCTTTGGTAAGCACGCAAGTATTACCTTATCATCATCATCATCATCATCATCATTATTATTATTATCCTTATCCTGAAAGGTGTTGGGAGTAGGGGGTGGGGGATTTGGGGAGGGGGAAAATGGAAATTGTGTACCTCCCCCCCCCCCCCCCAAAACACACACACACACACACCACCCAGGATATCCGCATCCCTGTCCCTATAAATCATGGTTTGTGGGAACCAGGAGGAGTTGGGAGCTCATATTGACAGGGTGACTGGCCCCAGACCACATGATGCTAGTATAATTTTCTTGGAATTCACGCAAAGATTTGCGTTAGGGAAGTGTCCTGAATGCCGAAATTCCTTGCTTTTCGGGAGTACTTGCAGGTACCTCCGGCAATTGAACTTACCCTGTCGACGGGACGGGGAAGGGGGGGTCCGAGGGGCCCGGAAACCCAAGCCCTGCAATCATACGTACCCCACGCGAATTAGCCGGCACGAAAATGAATGGCTGAGAATGCTCCAAGGCTCTAAGAGTTGTGCCAGCAGGGTTTATGCCGGTTACCTCCGGCAATTGAACGTACCCTGTCGACTGTGGAAAGGGGGAGTCTGGGGCTCAGCCCTCGGGAACCCAAGTCCTGTAGCTGTACGTACCTGAAGCGAATTTTGCGGCACTAACACGAATGGCTGAGAATTCTCCAAGGCTCCCCAAGTTGTGCCAGGAGGGTTCAGAGGCTGATTTTTTGGTTTTCACAACCTCGGGACGCGCTCTAGGTAGTGAACCAGTTGAAAAAGAGATGCACGAAAATTTTGGGAAAGTAGTGCCAAAATGAATGGCTGAGAATGCTCCAAGGCTCTAAGAGTTGTGCCAGAGGGGCTTAGAGGCTGATTCTTTGTGTTTTCGCAAGCTTGTCACGAGCTCTTTTTTAGGGATATAGATATAATTGAAATTATGAAATTCAAATGTCGTGACAAAGTAGTGCCAAAATGAATGGCTGAGATTGCTCCAAGGTTGTGCACGTGAGAATGAGAGGAAAAGCGACCTTGGGAAGAGGAGGGAGTAGGTGTGTTTGTGTGTGTGTGGGTGGGGGGGGGGGGGGGGGATGCGCGAAGCGCCCGCAAACCATCCTTTCAGGTCTTTGCGCAGCCCTATTATTACTATTATTATTATTATTATTATTATTATTATTATTATTATTATTATTATTATTATGGACACCGTGATAGCCCAGTGGTCAAGTTCTACCATCTGGGCCTGTCGCCAGTTCGATTCCCGTCGGTGCCACCAGTATTTTCATTGAACATACCGGTCCGTCTGGAAGTGTTGGAACTGCCCTTGCGGGGGTGTCATTAGAGCCTATCGTCAATTCTTCGTACTCCCCTCACGGGTGAGACGATGGAGGCGCATGTGCAGAAATGCATCAGCCATTGACAGAGAAGCACTATTATTATTATTATTATTATTATTATTATTATTATTATTATTATTATTATTATTGCCCTTGCGGGGGTGTCATTAGAGCTTATCGTCAATTCTTCGTACTCCCCTCACGGGTGAGACGATGGAGGCGCATGTGCAGAAATGCATCAGCCATTGACAGAGAAGCACTATTATTATTATTATTATTATTATTATTATTAGGACACCGTGATAGCCCAGTGGTCAAGTCCTACCATCTGGGCCCTGTCGCCAGTTCGATTCCCGTCGGTGCCACCAGTATTTTCATTGAACATACCGGTCCGTCTGGAAGTGTTGGAACTGCCCTTGCGGGGGTGTCATTAGAGCCTATCGTCAATTCTTCGTACTCCCCTCACGGGTGAGACGATGGAGGCGCATGTGCAGATTTGCATCAGCCATTGACAGAGAAGCACTATTATTATTATTATTATTATTATTATTATTATTATTATTATTATTATTATCATTATTATTATTATTATTATTGGACACCGTGATAGCCCAGTGGTCAAGTTCTACCATATGGGCCCTGTCGCCAGTTCGATTCCAGTCGGTGCCACCAGTATTTTCATTGAACATACCGATCCGTCTGGACCAGTATTTTCATTGAACATACCGGCCCGTCTGGAAGTGTTGGAACTGCCCTTGCGGGGGTGTCATTAGAGCCTATCGTCAATTCTTCGTACTCCCCTCACGGGTGAGACGATGGAGGCGCATGTGCAGAAATGCATCAGCCATTGACAGAGAAGCACTATTATTATTATTATTATTATTATTATTATTATTTAGGGAGTACATAGGCCTTCGGTCCCTTTCCATGGGCTGATTGGTATAAAGCTCTAGAGTAATGTTCTATGCCGTTACTTCCTTTATTCCACCGATTGGTGTGGAGACTTTCCTTATGGAATGGAGGACTGGATGCACATGGCCTTTTGGCTCAGCAATTGGCAGGAGATACATTATTATTATTATTATTATTATTATTATTATTATTATTATTATTATTTAGGGAGTACATAGGCCATCGGTCCTTTCCATGGGCTGATTGGTATAAAGCTCCTAGAGTAATGTTCTATGCCGTCACTTCCTTTATTCCACCGATTGGTGTGGAGACTTTCCTTATGGAATGGAGGACTGGATGCACATGGCCTTTTGGCTCAGCAATTGGCAGGAGATACACCACTATTATTATTATTATTATTATTATTATTTAGGGAGTACATAGGCCATTGGTCCTTTTCAATGGGCTGATTGGTATAAAGCTCCTAGAGTAATGTTCTATGCCGTCACTTCCTTTATTCCACCGATTGGTGTGGAGACTTTCCTTATGGAATGGAGGACTGGATGCACATGGCCTTTTGGCTCAGCAATTGGCAGGAGATACATTATTATTATTATTATTATTATTATTATTTAGGGAGTACATTAGGCCATTGGTCCTTTTCAATGGGCTGATTGGTATAAAGCTCCTAGAGTAATGTTCTATGCCGTCACTTCCTTTATTCCACCAATTGGTGTGGAGACTTTCCTTATGGAATGGAGGACTGGATGCACATGGCCTTTGGCTCAGCAATTGGCAGGAGATACATTATTATCATTATTATTATTATTATTCCCAGTGGTCAAGTTCTACCATCTGGGCCCTGTCGCCAGTTCGATTCCTCGGTGCCACCAGTATTTTCATTGAACATACCGGTCCGTCTGGAAGTGTTGAAACTGCCCGCGCGGGGGTGTCATTAGAGCCTATCGTCAATTCTTCGTACTCCCCTCACGGGTGAGACGATGGAGGCGCATGTGCAGATTTGCATCAGCCATTGACAGAGAAGCACTATTATTATTATTATTATTATTATTATTATTATTATTATTATTATTATTATGGACACCGTGATAGCCCAGTGGTCAAGTTCTACCATCTGGGCCCTGTCGCCAGTTCGATTCCCGTCGGTGCCACCAGTATTTTCATTGTACATACCGATCCGTCTGGACCAGTATTTTCATTGAACATACCGGCCCGTCTGGAAGTGTTGGAACTGCCCTTGCGGGGGTGTCATTAGAGCTTATCGTCAATTCTTCGTACTCCCCTCACGGGTGAGACGATGGAGGCGCATGTGCAGAAATGCATCAGCCATTGACAGAGAAGCACTATTATTATTATTATTATTATTATTATTATTATTGGACACCGTGATAGCCCAGTGGTCAAGTTCTACCATCTGGGCCCTGTCGCCAGTTCGATTCCCGTCGGTGCCACCAGTATTTTCATTGAACATACCGGTCTATTTCTGGACCAGTATTTTCATTGAACATACCGGCCCGTCTGGAAGTGTTGGAACTGCCCTTGCGGGGGTGTCATTAGAGCTTATCGTCAATTCTTCGTACTCCCCTCACGGGTGAGACGATGGAGGCGCATGTGCAGAAATGCATCAGCCATTGACAGAGAAGCACTATTATTATTATTATTATTATTATTATTATTATTATTATTATTATTATTATTGACTCGGATCGTGCCATGCAGCTGCATCAGTACGCCTTAGAGAAACAATATCTTCTCTTGGAGTGTTGACTGTGATGTATTTGAGGGTAGCCCCCGATGAAAAAACCTAGTCACATGGTTCAATAGTTGCTTGCTTACCAGAGTTCCAGCCCAAGGGCCTTACGGCGTTAAACTGTGATGCCAATCCATAACCATTCGGTAGTAAGCTGGGGAGGAGGATCGTTGAGGCCTCATAAAAGATCTTTAAATCCGTCATGCTGGTTGGTAGCCCAGGACCCAGTTGTCTGCCAAATTGTTATGGATGGGGCTTT
>WBZZ01001879.1:110000-120000 GCA_019918135.1 Paulinella micropora
TGTGCGACGCTGCAGTGCCTGGATGTCGCTCAACTGAATGACCCTAAGCAACAGTTGCATTTGTTGGCAGATTTGGAAAGACAAGGTAAAACAGCTGAGTCCTGTAAGACTAAATGTGTGATGTATTCAACAGGTGCACAAACGTCGAATGATGTCCATAATGCCTGCGCATATGGTCTGTGTTTGCAGCTCGCGTGGCGGAAGCTGAGACAGCTGCCTCGCAGAGTAGTGGACTGTCTTATTTCTTGCCGGGTCCAGCCGCACCTTTTGCAGCTGTTGTGCTTGCATTCCACACAAAGCTCTAGTTTTGTGCTTTCTGATACAGCTGATACGTGAGGTCAACACGTGAGTGCGTTGCAGGTGCTGTTCGCAAAGCGCCTTCGCACCGTTGCACTTTGTTTCTCAACTGCCAAGATGTCCACATCTTCTGCATGGTCCAACAGTGTTGTGCTGCGACTTGCTGCCCGGCAGTACCGCCTTCACTGCGTGCACCATGCTGCTGCACGCTCTTGCCCAGCCCTTACACAGCTTGCGCCCGACCGGGCCTGCCTAGCCGCATCAAGTACTGGTGTGGGTGCGCAGATATGTCGCAAGTACGTCTATCCGCGCGAGCTCTCCGGCAGCAGCGCCTCGGAACGCGCGCTCGACGCAGGTCCGCGCCGCATTCCCTGTGCTGCACGTGGCAGCGGCTGTGTGTGTGCGCGTGCGTGTGTGTGTGTGTGTGTGTGTGTGTGTTTGTGTGTGCCAGTGGCAGAGGGCTGGCTGCAGATCCTGGGCCTGACACGCCTGTGGTGGCGCCACCTGCCCCACAGCAGCTCAACCGCGTACGCTGCCGCGCCCCGCCCCGCTGCCTGCCGTCGCGCGCGCTGCCCTGCACGCCTATGTGCCTCCATGCGCACCGGGCTGCACAGCTGCCTTGTATACCTCCCTCCAAGCGCATGTGCTGTTGTGCCTGCTGCTGCGGTATTGGCTGGTAGAGGCATGCGCGGGCTGAAAAACTACGGCAACACGTGCTTCTTCTCCTCCACCATCCAGGTCTCAGCCTGGGCTTCTTTTGTTCTCTCAATATAGTGTATCCACATATATCCACATACAGGTAAAAGTCAGAGCATAAAAGCGGGACTTTACGTAAATACATAGACACGTCAAATACCTATTCCTCCGATTGAAAATTTGTGATCAAAACATGTGGAAATCTTAAAATTTTCAATCGTCTAGCCTCAATTTTCTCAAATTTTGCCTAGAAAAGTCACAATCAAGTATTCTCGGCCTTCCGAGAGCTTCTTCGGGTAAGCATGGAGATTTTTCCCATCTGAGGGATTTCCATAATTTTTCGAGATTTTCTTTGAATGTTTTGACACCTTTCTGTTTTCAGAGGGCAGGGAGAGATGGAAGAGTTTGAACAAATTAATACATATTTGCACATTAATACATATTGATGTATGTAATATATACACAGCGTGCACGTTTTCTCGTGTGGACAGGCTCTTTTGCACACACCGCCCCTGATTGAATCTTTACAGCAGGAAAAGGTATACATCAACAAAATCACGGTATAGCATTTCATAGAGCGGTGGTGTTTGTGTTCGACGCATGTGTGTGCAGACGGCGCCAGGTGAAGACGCGCCGCCGCCGATCCAGACCGAGTTGCGCGAGCTGGTGCAGCGCTACTGGCAGCATGGGTAGGTCCCGACCTTAATCGGCTGTTTGGCAGTCCTTGGGCACTTTTCTGCTTCTTTCGGCTGTCTAGAGCCACTCCACGTGTCATGAACGCCAGACCGCTCTGGTGCACGCTGAAAAAGGTTGCCCCCCCCCAACGCTCTCGTTCCCTTCGCACATCTCCCATTGTCTGATCTATATCCCCCTTTTTGTAAAACACTCATACATGATCTTCTTAAAGTATACGTGACACGAGTTCTAAATTATGCATGCTTTTTATTCACACATGTTTATGGACGCTGTCCAAGCAATCAAAGTTAATTTTGTTACTCGCATTTGGTGTTGCGATGTCCTTTAACTTTTATGTGTATGCATATGACAATGTGCAGATGTACTGTTGCGCATTACATATACATACAATTTTTTTTTTGTATTTATATGTATGTACGGTCACGTGTTGAGCTTCGCACGCACGTCGCTTGGCAGGTGGCTTTGTTCGGCGACTACGATGACCTCAACATGGAGGACGCGTCGACTCTCTTCCTAGACATCAGCTCGGGCCTCAAATCCACACTGGTCGACCAGGTCGCTCCTCACCCAGTACTCCACAACAGAGCAGCAACAACAAAAGCAACAACAAAAACAACAGCAACAAGAGCAAAAACAACGGCAGCACTATAGGAAGCAAAATAACAGCAGAAAAAAAAAAAAAAACAGCAGCAGCAACAGCGGCAGCAACTACAAAAACAACAGCAATGATAATGCGAGCTTGCTATTGTTGGTTTCTGGTGCGTGTGGCCTGTGCAGGTGTTCAACTTGACGTTGCAGACTCGGCTGACTTGCAGCTCTTGTGAGGCGCTGCGTGTGCTGCTCCGCTCCAGCCTTGCCGCCGCCCTTGCTCCACACACCCTACCCGAGGTCCCTCTTCCTGCTTCTCTCTCTCTCTCTCTCTCTCTCTCTCTCTCTCTCTCTCTCTCCTCTCTCGTCTGTCCTTCTCGGGTGCGCGCTCTTTCTTTGAATGTGTGTTGACAGTTGCTGCGGGCGGTCTGTGGTGCGCTGTGTGCAGGCGGTGTTAGAGCGGGTGGCGTCTTACCTGTGCGGGGATGCGCTGGTCAAAGAGTCCAAAGACTCCACGCTGCCGCTCTCCCTCCTGCCCAGAGATGGAGAACAAGGTGCACATCTCTCTCTCTCTCTCTCTCTCTCTCTCTCTCCCTCTCACACATATCTATACACTCTTTAGTTTTCTCCTCAACCCCCCCCCCCCAACACTCTCTCTCTCTCTCTTTGTGTCTGTCTGTCTGTCTGTCTGTCTGTCTCTGTCTCTGTCTCTCTCTCTCTCTCTCTCTCTCTCTCTCTCTCTGTTCTTCTCTCTTGCTTTCTCTCACACACGCAAGGCATTTATACACATGGCCTTTATGTCAACACACAGCTTTATCGTACATGTAGGGAAGGGCAAGAAAGAAGGCAAGCTGGCTGCTTCATCGACTGACACCGAAATCCCCTTTTCTTCCTCTTCTTCTTCCTCTTCTTCTTCCTCTTCTTCTTCCTCTTCTTCTTCCTCTTCTTCTTCCTCTTCTTCGTCTTCCTCTTCTTCTTCCTCTTCTTCGTCTTCCTCGTCCCCTGCTGCTGATCCCCCGCTGTCTCGTTCATCCCTATTCCGCAAGATGCTCCTCAGTCCCCATCTCGGTCCTTAACCTCATTCTCCCTCTTGCTGATTTTCTCTGCTTTGTTACATTGCATCCAAAGCCAAACAAGATAGAAAAAGATCAGTACAATATTGCAATCGTGGGTTGCCAACGAGAATAGCTGCAGCTGTTCAGGGCTTGATCCAGCACGGCTCTTGTACTCCTTGCCAGCAGCTGGAGATAAGCCAAGGAAGGGCACAAGGAAAGCCGTGCAAACATTCCTTTCAAGGCAGCGTATTCTTGAGGGCCGAGGCATAGAAAGATGATGAATGGCAGCACGCTAGGCTGCTCACGTTGTGATGCAGTAATGTGCTGTGCATGTGTCCACGGTAAGCTGCACCTCCACTGCCTCTGATCGAGCTCCTTCGACAGGTCTTTCGCGCGCTCTTGCTCTCTATAACCACACTCATTTATTTCTCAGTTCCTTTCTTCCTTTCTTGCGTTACCTTGCCCGGTGCCTTATCTTGCCTTGGCTCTTCTGAAATATATAATCTTATAAACGAGGTAAAGCAAACGGTTCCCTCAAATCAAAAGATTCCCTCCTCTTGTTGTGCCTCTCGTTGTGTAATCCCGCCATGAATAGCTAGGCTACACAAGACTGACAAAAGAAGCCTTGTTACGGGGGAAGGGGCAAAAGGGGGAGGGACAAGAGGGGCCCTAGAGAACGGAAGATCAATTACTAGCAAGATGAGACAGATAAAGAAAAAGTAGGTGGGAAGAAGATAAGAAACCAGACAACATGCACGACCAGTAGTGCCGAGAAAGCCAGATCAGGGTGGGAACACGCAAGCCAAGTTTATACAACACCCAAAAATAAGAAGAGCAGACGAAAGGGAGAAGGTAGAACAAAGATTTAGGGTAATCAGCAAACACATGGGCACGCAGAGATGGTTACATGAAAAGGTCAACAAGATAAGAAAAGACTTGATTTCTTGTTGGTTGTGTTGGGTTGGTCTGGCGGCTGGCGGTGGTGGGCGGGGCACTGCGGTGCGGTGGTGTGCGCGGTGGGGCAGCACTTCGCGCAGGAGGCCTTGCCGGGCTACCGCTGCACCAACTGCCGACAACCCACAGCAAACATCACCTCCACCACACTGGTCAAGGCCTGGCCGCAGGTCCACCTCTCATACATACGTGTAGATGTGCATACACACATACACACACACACAGACATACATACATACATACATACATACATACATAAATACATACATGCATGCATGCATGCATCCATACATATCATGAAAATATCATCTATATATTTTTTCTTCTGCTTCTGCTTCTTCTGCTTCTGCTTTCTTGCTTCTGCTTCTTCTGCTTCTTCTGCTTCTTCCGCTTCTTCTGCTTCTGCTTCTGGTGCTTCTTCTGCTTCTGCTTCTGCTTCTGCTTCTGCTTCTGCTTCTGCTGCTGCTTCTTCTGTCGCTTCTGCTTCCTCCTGCTGCTCTGCTTTACTTTCTCTTCTTCCTTGTTTGCTTTGTTTCTTTGTTTATTCATGGTTCTTTTTGTGTTTCTTTGTTTCTCGGTTGAACGTTGGAACGCCACATAGGTGTTAGTCCTGCAGCTCAAGAGGTTTGCGCCCATGTTCAACGGGCCGCATACCATCAAGATGCACCACCAAGTGACGGCGCCACTGCACCTGCCGCTGTCCGAGCTGGCCTTTGCCACGGTGCCCCTAGGAGGTCACAGCAGATGCGAACAAGACGAGACAAGCCGCATGCAGCAGCCAAGCGTTGTAGTTAGCAGCCCATGCGGAGGTATATTAGGGAGAAGTGCAAGAAAGGAGAGAAAATTACGGGAAGGCACTGTGCAAGAAATCAAGATCGGATCTCGCCGCATCGGCAGAGAACGCATGCAATCGGTTGGTGCGAGGGGGGCGCTGCTGTGAGGGGGCATGCTTGAGTTTCAACGCAAGGCCAGGAAAAGTGACACCGGGCCCTGTGATGCTTGAGCGTGACTCATCTGTGTGGCCTTATCCTTCTCTCGTTTTCATCTTCGCAGGTGAACGTGATGATGCAGAAGACAGTAAGCAGGGAGTAGACCGGCACAAGAAGGAGACTTACAGGCTTTGTGCGAGCATCGTACACGACGGGGGGATGGGAGGTACAGACCTGAGACTGCTTCTTCACCTTGTTGGCCTTACTTGCGTACCCATGCTGAGCTATTGTCGTTTTGCTGCCGTTTTGCTGAGCTATTTGCTGCTGCTGCTGCTGCTGCGAGCTTGGGTTCTGGTGTGTGATGCAGGTGGACATTACATGGCGTACATCCCCGTCTATCCCGATACGCCCCTCGCCACGGCCACGCACCAAGACCTAGACTCGCAGCCTGAGACCAAGGTCCTCCGTGCATGTATGTGTATGTGCGGGTTGTTGATCTCCTTAGTGTTTGAGAAAGAGAAGCCACATGTTTCGGAGCTGTGGCAAAGTTATCAAACAAAATAAGCTATCTCTCTCTCTCTCTCTCTCACACACACACACACACACATACACACATACGATGGATTGACACGTTCTATTCATTTTCCATCTATTTATCTATCTATCTATCTATCTATCTATCTATCTATCTATCTATCTATCTATCTATCTATCTATCTATCTATCCATCCATCCATCCATCCATCTATCTATCTATCTATCTATCTATCGATCGATCGATCGATCGATCGATCGATCGATCGATCTATCTATCTATCTATCTATCTATCTATCTATCTATCTATCTATCTATCTATCTATCTATCTATCTATCTGTCTGTCTGTCTGTCTGTCTGTCTGTCTGTCTGTCTGTCTGTCTGTCTGTCTGTCTATCTATCTATCTATCTATCTATCTATCTATCTATCTATCTATCTATCGATACCATAATGTAAGATAGAATATGACGCATGAATTATAATGTAACAAGATCACACGCAAATATGTAATAAGGAAAACGTAGCGTGTGTTTTCTGTGCGGTCTCACTCTCAGGAAGAGCCTCTTACCCCGCCGTCGCCATCCTCCTTGACCATTGGCGCGGCCTCTGCGGCCACATCGCCCGAGCCCCTCACACCGGCCGCAGAGACCCACGACGCCACAGCGCCCTCCCCCGACACCGCCGCTACCTCCTCTAACACATCAGATTCCTCTTCCTTGAAACAGGACCATGAGGAGGTCAAGTGGCTATGGTTTAGCGATCAGTTCTTTGGCTTCGTTTCCAGCGAAGAGGCACTGGCTTCAGAGCCCTATTTGTTGCTCTACGAGCTGATATAAGACCATTGGCTACTTAGCCATCAAATTAGCATGATCTACATTTAGTTAGTAATACAATATGATGTTATTAATGTGTTAACACATGTTCAAGAGGCCATTACGTGCAAGTTTGCGTTTTAGGTAATTGAGCCAAAAACACTTAGGTGCAACTCCTTGAGAAGTCGTCGCACACCATCGACACTTTCAATCCGCTGAAGACTAGCAGAAGACTGGACAGCGCAGACGCAGCAACAAAGTGAGCAGCTATTACCGTGTAACCGTAACACAATAGGTTTGGTCCACTTCGTACTACCTAAATTCAGTGTCCGTTACTCTCAGTGACTTGAACTATTGAGTACTTCTCTAAAAACACTGTAAAATACTGAAACTGTTAGTCATGTTGAACCTGTTACTTGAACTTTCCAACGACAGGTAAGCCTCGGGGCAAGCAAGAAGGCGAACTTGAACTGAGACACTGGCACGCGGCAGGATTGTTGCGGCACTGGGAGTCGAGTGGCAAATGATCTGCCTGCCAGTAAACTGACTTCAAGACTGAGTCATTATATTAATATACTACGTGCCACTTCATATAGTTAATTATACTGAGCAATATTTAGAGGAAGTGTGAGACTCGGACAGGCTAGGCTCTCCGGCCCCGCCCGCCGCCGATCATGAGTCACTGATGAATTCAAATAGTAAGATCAGTGACGGTCACCTTCAACTTTCAAACACTGAGACTCTCAGAGCACTTGCCAGTCTAGCAACATAGTGGACTCCATCCTTCATTAGTAGCTGAGGCGGCTGCGTACAATAGCAGTGTTTAAAATCAATACAAATTTAACAGATGACCCGTGTCATGTCCATTTTCCTCTTACACTTCCCACTCGTTCCTACTATAGTAATAGTGGCACTTGAAGTATTCCTAGGCTATCATCTTGTTAAAAGTGTTTGCGTAAATGTTAGGCTGATGACACGTCAGACGCTGCCAGGGACCGTCGGCGAGCCACCATCGGAGTCAGGCTCCGATTATCATAAAAGCTCTCAGAGCCCAAGACAAGCCGCGCCTCGAAGTGAAACTAGCATTCAATCCTTTATGAATTTTCAGATTGTAGTATTTTAGCGAGAGTCGACAGAGACTATGATGTTTAATATTGTACAAAATATTGTATACTCAACCATTTCATTTGCCAAATCCTTGAGGGTTGACAGAAACTTCATCTTTTTTCTGGTTCAGGGAGCATTAAGCTGCCATTTCTAACACAAAAAATGAGGGAGTAGAAGCTGCCGAATGGACAGTGATGTGACCTGACAGAACGAACAAGCCACTGCTCTAGCATTCCACGAATATGCTGCAACCGCAACCGAAGTTGTGTACACAACGGTCACTGACATGGACTCTTCACCTGAAACGACATGACACTTGGAGGATTCTCTTGATGCCAAAGCTCATTCAGTCTGCGGAGAAGCACCAGATTTGTTGAAAACCCAACAAAATCTCCAATATCATCGAAAGACCAGTAGCACGCTTCGAGAGGTTCGAAACTTACCGAAGGAACATGGCTACATAGATCCGTAAAAAGGTTGTCAACGTCGCACCGTGATGGTACAGCACAGGCTTCAACGTTCCTGTCGAACATTCTGGACAATAATGACTTGAACAGAAAAATGTTCGCACCATTTTTGACAAACTTGAGTGTGTCATGAGTCAGATTGATGCCCGTTATCGCAAAACCAAACCTATGTAAAGAATTAACAAGACTCCAAACGTAGAAGCGAACAAACAAGGGCACGAAAAAGGACTCTCACCAATTCTTGTTAGACATGCAGTCCTTCAGAACTTGTGCCGAGCTGCCAAACAAGAGAGCAACTGCTGTATGGGGACCGATGCACATTATGATAAATACAGTTGACATTATAAAGAGAACAATATAACAAAATGCGATCCTAACTCAATCAACTATTGACACTTTCAGCGACTATTTTTCTTTGGAAACACCTTGTCGGGTACTGTCGAGCGAATTCGATGAGGTTGCTCAGACCCTATTTCAGAAGACAACTCTACTGCAACAAGATCGATGCTGAGCAACAAACCAGCATTCCCATGCCTCTGAAATCTGTCGCAGGGTCCTGTCCAAACGCCTCCTGGGACGAATGCGCACGATAAACAAGAATACCTTTCCCTGAAACCCGATCTCATCCCTGATAAGGCATGGAAGTGTTGAGCAAAGCAAATCAAATGATTGAAACACTTACCAGTCTGAGGATACTCTTCGGGAAGGAGGCAATACGCGCAAACGAACGCCCTGTGCAGGGTTGTGAAGCAAACACACAAAGACACAATCATCAATAAGACTGCGCCATGCTTCCGCTAGAGGCCACGGGCGCATAGAAACAGGCGACGAGGCACAGGTTGACCGGGCGCAGGAGGTCCCAGAGCTCCAGCACCATGGTCTCGTGCTGCGGGTTATCCGGGTTGAAAGGACTGCCGCCTGCCCTGGCATCCAACTGGGAAGCCAGCCAACCAGCAAGTGAGAGTAACAATAGAAGTCGTAATAGTAGTAGTAGTAGTAGTAGTAGTAGTAGTAGTAGTAGTAGTAGTAGTAGTAGTAGAAGCAGCAGCAGCAGCAGCAGCGGCGGCGGCGGCAGTAGTAGTAGTAGTAGTAGTAGTAGTAGTAGTAGTAGTAGTAGTAGTAGTTAGTAGTAGTAGTAGTAGTAGTAGTAGTAGCAGTAAAGAAGCATCACCACTGGCACCAACACAACAGTTACTAATACCATTACTGTTACTACTACTACTAACTACTGCTACTACTACTACTACTACTACTACTTCTACTACTTCTACTATTTCTATGCTTGCAAGCTGCATACAGGATGTGATTTGATAGCTTTACATGCAATCGGTCATTCCCATTTCTGGCAGTGTGACCTGTTTGACCAAGATAGACACTTCGCGCAGTTGGCCAAGGCACTTCAAACAGTTCGACCTGTCAAGGAAGCAGAAGCGAACACGCCAACAAGCACAAAAGGTAATGAGGCTTGACCTGCAAACAACGATGACGACAGCAGCAAGAAAATAAACACATGACAATGCCAAGGAGCACAACAAAAGTTAATGAAGCTGGACTTGCATGCTGACCAACGTCAGCAATGCACAAAAACGGCTGACGGCAACAGAAAGAAAACACACACCAAAGCCAGCTGCCTCTATTTGGTGCAAGAGGCTGACTGGAAATCGGGGAAGTGCGGGGCGTTGGCAGGGATTCTTTTCGCCGCCACGATGTCCCCGAGCACCTACAGCAGCTCAGCTTAGTGCACATTCGCTTCCAATCAGCTGTCCACTCTGATCCTAGTGCGGCTCTGAGAACAGCAAGCCACAGCGAACAAAAATGTCGACCCATGGCAAAACAAACCACATCGCCAGACCAAACACAGC
>WBZZ01001879.1:125000-150000 GCA_019918135.1 Paulinella micropora
AACACACACAAACACACAACACACACAACACGCACAACACACCCAACACGCACAACACACACAATACACACAACACACACACACACACACAACACACACACACACACACAACACACACAAACACACACACAACACACACAACACACACACACAACACACACAACACACACATACACACACATTTGAACATATATACACAGTACGTATACACAGATACTTACTGGCATACAGGATACAGGCATGCATTAGTTACGTGAATAAACACAGACAGACCTACAAATACTTGCAGGCATGCAGAGAAGCAGGCTGGTAAGCACAATATTTTCTGTGGTGGTGCGGCAGGGCTGTCCGGGCTACACTCACACCAGCTTGGGCAGCGCAACAGGGGTCGATACTAGCACTCCATCTTGACATGCAGCCTGAACCACAACCACAAAACATACACATCTAACGTAAGTTGCTTCCATATCCGACTTAGTTTCATGCCTACACTTTATAACCAACGTACGGAAGTATACACACGCACTGTTATGCATACATATCACATCAACACACTCGAAAGGAATGAAGAGGAGGCAAGGAAAGGAAGGGAGGGAGGGAAGAAAGGAAGGAAGGAACGAAGGAAGGAAGGAACGAAGCAAGGTAGGGAGGGAGGGAAGGAGGGAGGGAGGGAGGTAGGGAGGTAGGAGGTAGATAGATAGATAGATAGATAGATAGATAGATAAATAGATAAATAGATAAATAGATAGATAGGTAGTAGGTAGGTAGAGGTAGGTATGTATATATGTAGGTTTCTTGATAAATAAGCAGACCAGAAGAAAGGAAGAAAGGAAGGAATGGAGAGAAAGAAGGGTTGAATCTTTCTCACGCCAATACCCCCGCTCGCGCCCCTTCCAACACTCATATTACACAAATGATATCTTTAGATAGCTGCCTCTATATATCTATGCAATCATATATTTATACTTTACAATATATACGCACGTAGATATGTGATTGTCTGTCAATTTCTTTGCCTAGAATGCCTTTGCTTTGTATATATATTGTCTTGCCATTTCAAGAGCCAGGATAACAATTCAGGCATCATGGTGAATACGAAAGGGATGTCTGCATCTCCATGCACGTGGGCTCTGCAGCTCATCCGTGTCGCGCGTGTTTGGGTGCTGCAGGTGGCTGCCCTGCTGCAGCGGGGAGTGGACCCCTTCGCGGCAGTGCAGCGCCAGGCCGCACTGCTGCCGCACGCCCCTCTTGCCGTGCGCACTCGAGCCAACGCCCTCACGGTCTGTGCACCTGCCTGTGTAGCTTTGCGTCCATGTCTCTCTGCGTGTGGCTGCATGTGAGAGTGCGTATGAAGCACATGTGCTCGCTTGTTACTTCTACGTTTGTATGTTATGTATATGTGTGTGCTGCGTGTATGCTTCTTCTCTTTCTTGCGCTTGATGCTGCTTCATGCGGCTGTGTCTGTGCCGCAGCGCTCATCTTGGGCTTAGCATGGGGCTCCTTGATGTGTGGGCGCTGTGTCTTTGTGTCTGCAGGGTTTGAGGCCTCAGCCGCGGGATGTCGTAGCAGCCTTCGTACAGTGCGCTCTGCAGGCTGGCGTGCAGGTGCTTCTCACTCTCCCCCCCCCCCCCCCAACCGCCTCTTCTTTGATGTTGTTGTTGTTGTTGGTTCTTCTTCTTCTTCTTCTTCTTCTTCTTCTTCTTCTTCTTCTTCTTCTTCTTCTTCTTCTTCTTCTTCTTCTTCTCCTTCTCCTTCTCCTTCTCCTTCTTCTCCTTCTCCTTCTCCTTCTCCTCCTTCTCCTTCTCCTTCTCCTCCTTCTCCTTCTCCTTCTCCTTCTCCTTCTCCTTCTCCTTCTTCTTCTTCTTCTTCTTCTTCTTCTTCTTCTTCTTCTTCTTCTTCTTTCTTCTTCCTCTCTTTGTCTTACCTTCTCTCTCTCTCTCTCATCTGCTTACGTCTGCATCTCGCTTTGTCCCTCGCAATCGTGTAGCTGCAAAGTCCCACACCGCGTTTCACTTTGCTTTGCATGTTTGTGTGTCGTCTTCGGCGTCTTTGTGCTGTCGTTGCTATTTGTAGGTCTTCAGCAACTGGGACCCTCTCAACGACCCGCGCAACCAGGTCCGCCTTCCCGCTCTTGCCTTGACGCTCCGAACCAGGCCTTGCTGATGGTGGATGGATTACCATCTTCAACTACCAGCCCTTCACCTATGCGCGTCCGGCTTCCTCGCGATGCCCCTTGCCCAGGCTAGCACTCTGTTGTTCTCAAGCCCGCAGACTGTTTCGCCGCTGACAGCCAGCTCCTTGCACCTTGTCTGCCGCCGGAGCCGTACTGGCTGGACTGGACTGTGGTGTGGGGCTTAGGTGGATGTTGGTCAGGAGGTGCTTGCGCAAGGCGGCCACTTCCAACCCGCCCTCTGCTGGGCTGCAGGTGCGCGCTCGCTAGCCAGCCCTGAGTGGCCACGAGCTGCAGTGACGCAAGCATATGCTTTAAATCACAGCGCACGGGATGTTTCTCAACCATGCTCGGGCTCTCAGTTGCCAGCTCTGTGGGTACGTGATAGTCGGCAGGTTTGCAGGACACGCATCGCGGCCTTTCTTAGAGAGTGCGTGTTTGGCGGGATGCTGTCCGTAGCAGAGCAGTGGCGGGTTGGAGATGATGGGACCGTAGTTGCTGCACTGCACACGGACCTGGAGCGTGGCGGCAGGCAGCTGTGGGCTGTCCTGCAGGGCTGTGTGTGATGCTGTGGTGTTGGCAGGGCCGGTGGACGCGACCGTGTACAACGTGTGCTGGGTCGTCGACTACTTCACAGCCTGCCAGGTCACTGCACCAGCTGCACCATTGTTCTCCTGCTCTGTTGAGCCATCAGCTGCGTGTGTGTGATTGTGTGTGTTTGCATATGTTCTTAGTTTGCGTTGGTGTAGATGATCTCGCGTTGGTAGCAGGGCCGTTGAAGATGAGACTGTCATATGAGCTCACCTTACTCACTTTGACAGTTCGTTGAGAGTGGAACGGGCGACTGGGCGTGGGTGGTGTGCACTGTGCACAGGAGCTGGGGCTGGTGGCGCACTCGCTGGCGGTGCTGGACCTGACCGGCGGGCTTACACCCGACATGGCTGCCGCCGTTGCAGGTCCGGCCGACACTCCTTCTGCTCTCTTTTCTCTCTGCCTCGTCTTAGTCGTCGTGCGTACTCACAACCTTTTTCCCTCGTTTCCTTCCTCCCTCTTCCAATCTGCAACTTTCCATTTGTGTCTCCACCCCGTCTCTGTTGTCATCACTCGTAAATCTTGGTGCATGGGCTGCGTGCTTGCTGCAGGTCAAGTCAAAGAGGCCTTCCCCGACCTCCCGCTGGTCTTCCACAGCGCAGGTTCCTCTCTTGCCCAGCCCATGCGCTCGCAGAACGGCCGCTCCGAGCTGGACTTTTCTATACCAGAACAAGACTCAAATTTATCTACCTTGTTCATTTGGTGCTCGCATCTGCGCTGGCTGAGTAGGTGGCGGGGCTGCCATGTGCTACCTGGAGGCGGCTCGACAGGGCGCCAACGGTCCCATAGAGAAACAGCAACTCACAGCGATGCAGTGTATTCTGTTGGAGTACTGGATATAGCAAAGAGGACACAACCCAGGCGATAAAGGCAGGAAGACACAGAATCATGAATTAAAGACAGAAAGATTGACATATTTGTAGCATATATCATCGACATTGAGTGAAACATGTTGCGCCTGGTCTTGTGTGCAGGCTTCGAGTGCGCTCTGGACTCGGCGGACGGCGGCGCGCAGTGTCTTTCCTTGCTGCAGGCCATGCAGCAGTATGGTCTGCATCCTACCTACCTTCCTTGTCTGCATGCTGCTGGACACTCGCGTGTCTGTCTGTCTGTCTGTCTAAGAAGCTTGACGCCTTGCTAGCTTGGTGTGTGTGTCGTCGCGGCAGGCTGGGACACGGGCGGGGTGGACGCGTTGGCTCTGCGGCGACTGGTGGAGCTGTGCCAGCAGGAGCCTCCAACAGCCGCAGCTGGGTGCGCACCGGCACACCGACTAGTTGAGCTAGCTCATCTATCTGTCCATTCACACCACAAACTGTCTGTCATGTATCTGCCTGCCATATTATTCCGCGCACGCCAGCTCATGTATCTGCCTGCCATATTATTCCGCTAGCTATGCTATGCTTATTTTGGAACAGAACCCTGACTGACTGGGGACCATGTCTTGTTCTGTGCAGACGAAGTGTGCTCGAGCAGGAGCTGGCAGAGGCAGGTGTGCCAGAACGTGTTGCTGAGGTGCACCGCTCGCCAACCCGCTTTGCTAGTAGTCGCTTGTTGGTAGAAGAAGGCATGATATGAAGCGCCGCAGAGTGTGTGGCTTGGTTGCCAAGGGTTGTCGTGTGTGCATGTTCGCAGCTGGAGCTGGAGGAGGCCAGGGTGCGCGCAGAGGCCGGGCAGGCGGTACGGGTGGGCTGGGCCGACAGCGGCCGGCGGGAGACCGTGCGAAGACTGCTTGGTCCTGCAACCTGACACTTGCGCGCACACCAGTATCTAGTGATTTTGCAGAACGCGAGATCCTGCCTTGCCTGTCAGTATGCATTTATACATACATGGATGCATGTTTGCATGTAGGCCTACATACATATGCATATACGTAGGTATATATGTATGCATTTGCGTAAGTATTATGTGTCGATGCCTTTCGGGTATCAGTGTGTGACGTTTTATTATTGGTCTGAATGCATCGATTTGTACGCGGTTGTGCTGACATACACACATAAATACCGACATACATCATGCATGTACGCACACTTAATTGCGTGCATTCTCACATCCATCACGAGAAGAACTGGCATGTAAGCATTCATATGCGCGGTCGTAAGGCTTGTTGCAGCGCAAAACACAGGCGGCCTTTGCATTTGCTGCACTAGCCGGTGTCACTGCATGCCTGTCTAGGTGGTTCTTCCACTGGCCCCTTCGTGCGTGACTACGCCGGTCGCCTATCGGCTCAGCTTCGCTTTGCTGTCTCTACCCTTTGCAAACTGCTTTGCCTATCGCTGGTTGCTGCCACCCCTCGTTGCCGTTCTTGTTGCCTGTTGGTTCCGCTGTCAACCCTAGTTGTGCATTTACTCTAGTGCTCTCTTCTGTCGGATCGTTTCTCTCTTCTGCTTGCTGGTCTCATTTCTGTGGTTGTGTGTAGGCATGTTGGCAGGAGAGTTGGGTCAGTGCAAGGAGCCGGTGGACCCCGTGCTACAACGCCTGGCTCTCCTGCAGCGGTCAGCACCCTCCGTCACACCCCATCCTCTTGTGCGCATGCAAGCACGCGCTGAACAGATAGCAAACACGTTCACACCTAAAAGGTGGGTCCGAACACCGAGACTACTGGAAGCTAGCAAATGCTCTTGTTATTATGTGCGTGTTTCAGAGTGGAGGACTGTTTGGATCGGTTGTCAGCTTTGGGAACACTGAACGAGAAAACATGCGAGGTCAGTTCCTGTCATTTGTCTGGCCGCCCTAGCAATTGCGCGGTGGGTGAGCGATGGCTTGGTCTCCCTTAGCAAATGCGCGCCAAGCAAGCCGGTGGCTCTTTGCTGGAGCGCATCGTGAACCGCCTGGTAGGTGCCAGCCTCGTCCAGACTTTTCGTTTGTTTGCCCAACCTGACTCCGTTCTCAGCATTTTATTTCAATCGAGCGCCTGTGGAGATGGAAATTCTGTGTTTCTTGCTTCACAGATAGAGTTGGCGACCCCGATCATAGCGAAACAGAGACTCGACGAAGTCAAGACCCGTATACAACAAGTACACATATGCACTCCCACACAATATTTGTGACGAATATGAAACGTTCAACGCGAGGACGTGTTGCATGCAGTTGCGTCGCATCCAAGCGGATCCCCTGCTGCTGCAAAGGTACCAAGAATTGTTTCCTGTCTTTCTCATCATCACTTTCTGCAACTGCAATAGTCTGAGCCGCAAAATTGCGAGCGGCTCAACCACTTTGGATGAAAAATCATCCATGCACGGTCAGTTGCAATTTTGCCGCCCACTTTGTCTTTGTCTTTGTCCACGATTTTTTTTTCTCGCTGAGCCACTCGCTTCTAAGCAACATGCTTTGCTTTCGTTAGTGGACGGTCGCATAGCTCTCCTGGTTGCGGAACAGGTCTGTTCTCTTCCCATCTGCCACCTTCTTCTCCCCCGGCCTGGCCATCCAGGCCACGCATGTTAAAAGGGCAAAAGGGGAGCAGCCCTTAGCAGGCGCATTCCGAATGTGTGTCGTTGTGGTTGTTTGATACTGCATGTGCTATCTTGGGCGCAGGAGCGCTTGGAGCAGGGCGCCCTGGCGTCCGCGGACCAGTACCGGGCCTACGAGGAACTGCTAGCAGGCCGTGCGCCGCTGGATCCGCAGCTTGCCAAGCTCACGGCAGCGGTGGCAGGCCTGCCTGCCGCGGCTGTGCGCGAGCTGCTGGCGGCCGCCGCGCCGCTGCCCTGCCCACTGCCGAAGCTGTTGCCCCCCGCCCTCCCTGCCGCTACCAACAAATTGCAGCTTTTTAAGCCCTCACCCAGCCTCTCGTGGTCATTCACCCCAATATCCCCCATCGAAGCGCAAAAAGCAAAAAGCAAAAAATAAAATCGAAAGCAAAACAAAAATAAAATAAAACAAAGAAAACAAAACAACACAACACAAAAAAGTTTTCATGGGTTTCCATTGTGCACTCATGGTGATTGCTTTTCCAAGCGCAAAGTACGGTTCCAGATAGTTATAACAATCATGTCTTCGCATTTTTATTTCTCTTGCGTGCTTGCGCAAGGACTGTTTTGCACGCTTTGTATGGAGACTCTGTTCCTTTTGGCGACCTTTTGCAAGATTTCTTCCAGCATGTTGACAATCCCTCGTTCTGGAAAGTTTCATCGAAAAAGGTCGCTAATGAAGATAAGCCATGTTCACAGAATTCTCTTTTTGGAACTCTAGGCAGGTTCGCAACCACAGCCTGCGAAGAAAAGGCGGCCGCAGGCCGAGCAGCAGACGAAATCGAAACCAAAAGTCGGCACGCCCACACCTTCTGCAGAGGCGGCGATGGCAGCTTTCTGCTTGCTGCAGCAACAGCTTCTGCGCCAGTCGCGCGAACTCAACGCGCAGCGCCGTGCATTTTCATCCATTGAGGCATGGCGACCTACCGACTGCTTTCGATTAGGCGTGATGCAGCATTCCAGCACCTGCTCGTATTCGCTGTGGGATGCGCACAAGACAGACGCGCTGGCGGCTCATGTCGTGCTCGAGCACAGCGGCGAGGTGGGGCAGGCTCGAGTGCTGGGACTGGGAGCGATCCAAGGCAGCTTGAGTGACCAGACCTTATCCGTTGTCATGGAGGGACAGAAGCTGACGGCAAAGGTTGCATTCCAGGGTGAAACCATATCCATATCAACGAGCCAAGGCACGCAAGTTGCATATCGATTTCGCCGTCCAATGATTGAAGCAACCAAGAAACAGAGTGAGCAAGCTGTCAAGCCCGCTCAGGTCCCTTCCTCCTCTCCTCGCCAATTCCTTTCCTGTTTTCTTCTCTCCCTCTTCCCTCTCTCACGAGCACACCAGCAATCATGTTTCCCGCTGTTCACTACTCCACTCTACTGATTCCACCTAATCCCCCCAACCATCACCCCCCGCCTCTCACTCCTCCAACGGCATGTCCTCACGTTAGGTTGGCTCGGATGCTGCACAATGGATACTCGCTCCGATTTCAGGAACCCTATGGAAGCTGCATGTCAGGTACTTCCATGCTCTGTAATCCAGAGCATGGCTGGTTGTTTCATGTTGTTTCTCCTTACGTCATTAGCGTTGGCGACAAGGTGGAGAAGGGCGCTGCTCTGGCCATTGTGGTGGCCATGAAGATGGAGCACATCGTGGTTGCTCCGGTCTCTGGAAAAGTATCTCACATCTCTGCCAAGCTGGATGACTTCGTGGAGGGTGGCAAGCCGATGATCGGCATCGAGCCTTACTAATTAGTGACCACAGCAGCACACGAGCAGAGCGCTGGCAGGCGCTTTGCACAGGGAAATTGGCCTCAATGTTTCTATTCTGGATCATTAGAATGAACATGGCATTGAGGAATTTGTTGTACAAACTCGTGTATAATATTCTGGTATCACTCTCTTCTTCTTCTTCTTCTTCTTCTTCTTCTTCTTCTTCTTCTTCTTCTTCTTCTTCTTCTTCCTTCCTTCCTTCCTTCCTTCCTTCCTTCCTTCTTTCTTTCTTTCTTTCTTTCGTTCTTTTCTTTTAAATTCAAATTCAAAATTAAAAATGGAAAAACGTGATAGCTTTAGCTTTTTGTGAACCTCCGTGACAAAAAGTAAAAGGAAAACATCTCCGAGTTTAACTTTCAGAAAGTCACGTGTTAGCGATTCCAGATGTATTTAATAACAGGAACAGCTACTCTGACACTCACTACCGGTGGTAGTATATATTAATACTATCACCTCAACTGTACTGAGAGTGGCAGACAGAGCATTGTACTATGATGAGAGTCAGAGTAGTAACTACAAACCGGACATCAGTTAATGCCACTATGTAATGTGAGGCCCGGCCAGCCGAAAAACACTACGCGATTTTGATATTGCTTGTTTCAAAGTTAAAAAAAAATCAAATAAGTCAACTTTATTGATATTGTCGGCCGGCCCGTACATTACATAATGGCATCAAGTGTTGTCCGGCTTGTCGTTACTTGACTCTTATGCTTGGTCTGCCCCTCTACAGTTGAGGTACGACTAAGTGTCAGAGTAGCTGTTCCGGTTACATCTGGAGCCACTAACAAAAATTGAACGGGGTTTTGCTTTTGCTTTTCGTGAGGTTCACGAAAAGCTCAAGTTCTCACGTTTTTCTTGTCTTGTTTTTCTTGAGGTTTTGACACCTGGAATTTCCGACAGAAAAGGGTGTTGACCTTTTTCAAGTTTTGCTTTAGACAGTTGAGCTCTCCTTAGGGGGAGAGTGATAGAAACAGATTGTGTGTGAGGTGTAGAAGCACGCACATTTGTTTTGTATTCGGTTGGAGGAAACAGGTGTCACCAGCATAACTCATAAGCTGTGTGTGGAGCAGTTGTGTGTGTGTGCTGTGTGTGTCATTTGTTGCTTTCTCACATCTCTCTTCTCTTTCTCATTTCGATATGTTACCACGTGAGAATAGGAGGAGGATATTGACAGCAAGCAGCCCTTATTCTACACCAGCGTATACTAGGGGGGGTGGGTCTTTGGTACCTTCCTCTCTTGGTACACGTTTTATGGGGGAAGGAGCCCTCACAGCGTCGAGTTCGTCGACAACAGGGGGAACACCTCCCTCTTTGTACTTCATCTCTGCTCGTCTGGAAGACGATTTGAAGACGATGTGGCAGTTTCGTCTCACAGGTGATAGTTGGGCGGACCAGTTACCGTCCACAAAGGCATTGCAGACGGTCAGACAATGCATTAATGCTATCTCGCCTGTTCGACGAGGAACGTGTGGGACACACTTGTGATCGGACGCACCACAGTGGCCAATGTTATGGTGGCAGCAGAGATGGTGGTTCAGATTGCAGAAGCTGTGGGCATGGGGACCCACTACTGGACGCCTGAGAGGCTGGATGCGTCCAGATTGATGGCATCAACGGAGGGAATGGTCGATCTCAATATAGCGAGGTTGGGACAAGTCCAAGCTGAAGCCTGGGGCACCACTGCCATGGCTGGAGACCTTTCTCGTGACTTTGTCAAACGTCACGGACAGCCTGTGTACGACTTGGTTGGCTGTTGGCCGTCTTGGGATGTCTTGGATCAAGGGCATCCAAGATGGACTGAAGTGCAAAAGTTTGCTCAGTTTCACAGTCAGGTTTGGGCCAGAGTGTCACCCACTGTGCACGCAATGTGCAACTTTATTTTTCGGCCCAAGAGTGGTGTTGGGGCTAAAGTGCTCTCAATAGACGACGTGTTCACGCCCATTTTCGACGCAATGGATGGCTTCTGGGACAAGGCAGTCTCAGGGACAAAGCCCACTTGGGCTACAGCGGGATCGTCTGAAAATCTCGTCACGTTGGAACGATTGCTGGTAGTGGATGCCATCGTTTATATGGCCAAAGCTTTTTATCATTTTGCTGTGGCTTGGGATGGCCAGGCAGAACGACGAAAGCTTGCGGTTTCGTCATGGAACCGTAAGATGGAAAAGAACGACGAGGAACGACGTCGTACTATTGAACGTCACCAGAAGGATGTGGACCGCCTTCTGGGTGACCAGAAGGCTTTTGCTCTGGACAATCAGAAGGTTGCAATTCCTAGGCATATCTCTGAGCTTCGTATGTGGCTGACAGAGGTACGTCGGGTCTGTCGTTCAGCTAACATTTATACGCCTGAGGATGTGGCCATAGTGGCTGATAGGTTCTTTCGTTGTCAGTCATCGGTGGACAACGAATGGCTTATGCAAAGCGAGGTGTGGGCAGCTTTTTGGGGAAAGCTGCAGTCTACTCGGTTCGACGCCATGTGTGTCGATAGTATTGGTCTGATGCTCGCAGAGAAGATGAGCTACCATGTTTTTGCCTCTAAGTCACAGGAGGTCAGTCAGCTGCAGGCGGAGGTCAAGTGGATGGTGAATAAGAAGCCTGTACTCCACTACATGTTCCAGAGGATAATGGACATGGTGATTATGCTCACACCTGCAGAAGCCTTCAAATTGACGGCTGTGGCATTGTTCGATCTGAACAATCAAGTCTTTATTAAGATGGCGAAAGAGATTCAGACGGACACAGAGGTATGGGAATACCTCCTCAAGGGTACTGGACAGTCTACCCCTGAGGCCAGTCCGGAGATATGGAACGTGGATGAAGACGTGTTGGGGAAAGTCATGCGTCGAGTCCAGAAAACCATCATCGATGAGTGGAAGTGGTCGGGTCCGAGGTCAGGGACTCCCACTCAATGTAATCAGAACCAGGGGGGAGGGGATGGTGCGGGACCATTCGAGCCCGGGGATGAAGTTTATTGGGGCCAGGGGTACTCGCGCAGGGGACCTCAGTTCTATGGTCAGAGACCCCAAGGGGGGCCGGGGCAAGGTCGTCAACGGTTCCAGAGGTCATACTACAACCCCAGGGTGCATAGGCCGTTGTGCATGAAGAAGGCGGGAGCCTTGTGGCTCAAATCGGGAGCCATGTGCAAGAGCAATTGCCAGAATTTTCATCCTGAAGGCTGGGATGACTCGGTGCAGAAGGAAGTCTTGAGGAAGGTACGCTACGACTATCCAGTGGGTCCCTTCCATGGCTTGTTGAATACGAATAAGTATTCGCAGGAGCTCAAGAACCTTCAGGATCGTGATCGGAAGGCATACGATCAGAAGGGATGGACGGATCCTGGTGAGGCACCTTATTTGAAGGGTGAATGGGAAAAGTTCAGGGTATGGAACCCTCTCACTTCAGATGGCGGCGACGCACCGGCGTCTATGGGAAGAGATATCCCGGGCAGGCACGGGAATGAATCCGTGGACCCCTCATGGAATTTACGGGGGTCATCGGATGCGTCGTCAGCAAGGTCGGCTGCTAGCTCTTCGTCGAGCTCGTCGTCTAGTTCGAGCGATCGGTCGGATCGAGGGCACCTTGACAACCGACGTAGTCGTTCAAGGTCAAGAGATCGTCGTAGTGATCGTGAGGTCACTCATGTATCGGGCGGTCGTCATTACGACGAGAGGGATGAAGCCCGAGATCGACGAGGATACGATCGAGGAGGGCATGTTCGTGGCGGATACGACCGAGGACGACGCGATTCACGGGATCGAGATATGTCACCGGAGCGGAGCCGAGATCGATCTCCACCGCGACGTCGGGGAGGGCGTTCAGATTCACGGGAACGTCCCAACTCAAATCGGAGCCCGCAGTGGGGCGGCAATCAGGGTAGTTCCCTTTTTCCTAATGCAAATGTGTATGGGGGGGGGTGCGGGAACTTTTCCCTCATCGCATATGCAGCAGGCGGGAGCAGGTGCTTACTATGCGGGTCCAGCTCCGGGGCAGCAGTTACCAGTACGCTACGGGCAGCCGATGCAGCAGCAGTTCTACCAAGGGCAGCCACAGCAGCAGGTGGTTGCTTATGGGGGACAGTCTTACATCCCTCCAGCACCAATCTTGCCTGCTCCTGGTATGCCGATGGGAGGCGGTCAGGGGACCGTCGGAGGGCAGATGCCTCCGCAGCAACAAGTCCAGGGTATGGCGTTTGGTATAACGCTAGTGGACATGTTGGTGAATGTGCAGGGCAAAGCATTAGTGCAAGTGCGGGGCCAGGGATCCCAGGAGGCAATCCCAGCGCCTGACTCGGAGGTCGGGAGGGAGAATAAGTCGGGTGAGTTGCCTGTCGGCCACGGAGGCGACATGGTTACTCATGACCTGCGATTTGATAATAGGACACGCGTGGTAACGCGGGGAGTCCAGGAAGCTACGGACGCGGTGGCCTTGGAAGGCCAGGATGGACAAAATGAGCAGGTTGAGGACCTTGATAGTCACAGGGACACTCTATGTCCGGTGATGAATAAAGGCACAGACCTTAATGTGGAGTTAGCGTCGGAGGCGCTTGATAGTAAATATTTTGGTGGTTATGAAGCACTTTCAGCGGACGGGTGTGGCCCGGGGAAAGCTGAATTGCCTTTATTATTCACTAAAATTTTTATTGAGGATGTACAGCAGGAATGCATTGTGGGCAATGATACAATGGCATCTCTGAATGTACTCGGGAAGGAATTTATTGAACTATGGAGCAGGGAACCATGGTTTAGACACGGGTTTCGGCCGTGTCGGTTGAGGATCAAGGGAGTGGGAGGCATGACCGGGGTCTCAGGGTCAGTCATGCTTACGTTCCTTTTGAAAGACGGGAAGTCTTTCTCTCATCGGTTTTGGGTCGTCCCAGCCTTTGCTGGTGGTCTCCTGTTGGGGCTGCGGAGCCTCAGACGAATGCACGCTCGGATTTATACGGATCTGAACGTGGTGCAGTACGGTGGATCCGAGGTGGCTCCGCGGTACGAGGTAGTACCGTATGAACCTTTACGGCGGGAAGGCCAATGTGCGGTAGCGCACGATTTGGATGTGATTGTCTCACCAGTCATGCGCGCTGACTGGGGGTGGACAAAGGTGGTGTCCGAGGGCACGGAGCCTTCGGTCACACCCACATTCAGGAGCCTGTAACAGCCTCGTTCTTCCATGTATGCACAGTAGAGTCGGGGGACTCTGGGGAAGCAAGTGTGGTTGCTGACAATTCTGACGACAAGATACAGGAGACGGAATATGTCATGACCTCAACCTTTGGCTGGGCCTACAGGGACCCACGCGACGTGAGGGTCGTGAACGTGGACTGTAGGGATTCCGCAAAGGATGAGGCGGTAGTGGCCGTGATAGACGCGAGGTTGGAACACCTCTACGCAGCAAAAGCGGAATTGTTGCGGGGTACGATTGCGGGCATGGAGGATGCCGGTGATCAGCATGTCTATATAGATGTGCATTCGACCACGACGTCTCATGTGGTTTGGAATGTTACCCAACATAAGCTGCCGGTCAAGCAGCCTAAGCCGATCGTAGAAGCCTTCTTGAAGAGTCACTGGGATGATAATTTGTTTTTCCCTAAGGGAGTCAAGGCCATTAAGGAGGTCTTGAAAAACAGGCTATCGGTGGATGATTTCACTATAGTCATCCCAGTGGGAACTCGGACGGAAATGTGGTGGCAGGATATAGAGGATCATCTTATTGATGACCCGGTCCCGATCCCACATAGAGGCCATAAGCTGGTCTTGGCTTTACGATTGGGGACGAAGGAGAAGGCGTTGGCTTATGGGGCCAAGTAAATGCAACGTGAGATGGCGGATGTGAGAAAGCAAGCCTTCTCTTGGATATCGGGTATATATCACCGCACGCATGCAATGCAATATGCCATTATCATAGATCATGTGGCACACCTTGCCCAGTGGAGAGGCAAGGAGGAAACTAGGTACCATGGGACGATGGTACGTGAGGATGAGCGGCCTATTCCGATGGAGGATGTGGCGCAGTTATCACGTAAGGCCTCTCATAAGGAGATTGAGGAGGCTAGGATAGCCGCGAAAAAGGCTATTGCGGAGAAATATAGTACTTGGGAAGGTACTATGAAGGAGCGAGATGCCCTCAAGGGTATCTTGGAGAATAATATGGAGGTATTTGGGCCTCTTGAGGCGGGCTCTGTTCGGGGTTACGAGGCTAACTTTGGACGGAAGCTGGGTGAAGACGTGGTGGGTCACAGGAGACCGTCACGTATGAGCTATCACGAGGATCGGATGGCTCGGGAAATCACTCAGGAGCTTTTGGAGAAGGACATAGTTGAGGCACGCTTATCGGAGGTGTCTTCACCTGTGCGTATGGCGCCCAAGCCGGATGGGTCCTTACGTATGTGTATCAATTACTATAGGATCAATAAGATTCTGAAGCAGATCGAGACACCGGTACCGGATCTTAGGAAGGGGATCAACCGGCTCAAGCATGCGAAGGTGTATACTACGCTTGATCTTAAGAGCGGGTTTTGGCAAATCCCTCTTAATGAGTCATGTCGGTATCTCACAGCGTTTATGGTCGGAATGACTACATACGTGTGGAAGGTATTACCGATGGGTCTTAAGTGCTCTCCGGGTCTATTTCAGCATGCTATGACTAAGATGCTGGGGAAGGAGTACGACGATGAGGCGACGGTGGTTCGTCTTGGGTCGACGGAGGATTATGCTTTCTGTTACATAGATGATATTATCATTTATTCAGAGAGTATGGAGAAACACGTGGAACACGTGCAGGACGTCTTGCGACGTATAAGCGCGTTTGGATTGCGCTTGAATGCACAGAAATGTGACTTCGCACAAAGAAAGATACAGTACCTGGGATATGAGATCTCAGAGGGTCGGTGTGCGATTGCATATGAAAAGAGGAACTATGTAGCGTCTATGCCGATGCCAAAGACTCGGACGGACTTACATTCCTTTATATCGCTGGCTCAGTATTATGGTGAATTCATTCCGGGGTTTGCGGAAAGAGTAGCGGTGGTCAGGAAATTCCTGAAGCAAGGGGTCGGGGACGACCCATGGCCGGAGGAAGTCACGAGAGTGATAGCGGAGCTCAAGGATGAGATCGCTAAAGACCCAAGGCAGGGAGGTCGAGTTCTTATGTTACCTGACTGGAAGGAACAGTTCGTGCTCGACACTGACGCGTCTTCGTACGCGGTAGGAGCGGTGCTTCAACAGATGGACAAGTCCATTGGGCAGTTGCGGCCCGTTATGTTCATCAGCCGGCAGCTGATACCGGCGGAAAAGGAATACTGCACAAGGCAGCGGGAAGCACTCGCTATAGTGTGGGCTTTCCAGAGGTTGCGGGAATACCTGTGGGGTACTCCTAACATTTTGGTTAGAACGGACCATCATAACCTGCTATGGCTCATGTCTGGAGATCATACAGGTAGGCTGGCCAGGTGGCAGTTGGAATTGGCGGAGTATGACTTCACCATTCATTACATCAAGGGCAAAAGGAATGTTGTCCCTGATTTTTGTTCTCGGTATGAGGACAAGAGTGGACAGAAGGACAAGGCCGTTGATGATTTACAGCGACGTAATACGGTCAAGGAGGTGCGAATGGCACAGTTTGAATTTTGAACGCCGGGGGCGGTGTTCGCAATCATGGGTCATGATGTGGATCTACATGATTGGGAGGAACAGGGAGCGGAAGACACCAAGTTGCCATCGGGGCTTTGGTATCATCCGTTCACGCATAATAAGAATCAACGTGACACGCGCAGCGAGGAAGTGTCTGCGTTGGAAGCAGTCGAGGTAGCGGCACGAGACAAATGTGCATGCTGTTACTCGCCGATCACGAGAGAGGCGTGTGAGGATATCCTATGGGCGGAAGCAAGGACCGCGGATAGGAAAGAGGGGGAGGATGTTATGGAAGGAAGGCAGGGTGCCTTTAACGCGGTCTTGTTACCGAAGGGCCCGATGTGCCTTAACTTGGAGGATGAAGAAAAAGTTAAGGAGGAACATCTTTTTCAGTTACCGGAGGCACATCCGGAAAAGGTTCGATTCCAGTTGGAAACTGACACGGCAGTCAGACTGGCGTCGGTGGAAACTTTTCGGACTTTCACAAAGGAAAGTACGGAGTATAAGGAGTTGAGAGAACATCTGCTCAATCCACAGGCAAGGCCCGAGGACATTGACGTAAGGAAACTCAAGCGGTGCTTGGTACTAAAGGATGGACTCCTTTGGTATATGGGAAAAGATGGCGTATATACCAATGAGGAGGATCGATGGTTGTTATGGGTTCCGCAGGAACTCAGAACGTCTTTGTTAATTGCGGCGCATCATTGTCCTATGCAGAGCCACCCGGGGGTGGAAAGGATGACGTGGTCGTTAAGGAGACGTTTTTGGTGGAATAACCTGGGAGAACGGGTTCAGGAGTTTGTGAAGGGTTGTCATAATTGTCAGATGGCCAAGTTGCCATATAGGCCGAAGATGGGGCTTAAGGGTGAATATGATATCACTCTGGATATTTTCGATACCTTGCATATCGATCATGTGGGTCCTTTTCCAGAGGCGGGAACGGAAAAATTCAAATATCTCTTAACGGTTATTGATCGAACTTCCAATTATGTCATTACTGTCCCTGTTACGGATGTGACAGCGGAAGTGACAGCGGCGGCGCTGATTGATCAGGTATTCGGCCGTATTGGGATACCGAGAAGGATTATTTCGGATAGAGGAACGAGTTTCGCGAATGAGGTTTCGCAAAGGATTGCCAAGTTCTTTGGGTTCGATTGGCAGTATGTGACTGCTTTTAACCCAATGGCGAATGGTAAGATTGAATGCGTTCACAGGACGTTGAAGGCAGCGTTGAAGACTTATTGTAAGAACAGCCAGCTTAACTGGGTATATGTGGTACCTATGTTCACGTTTGCTGTCAACAATTTAGCTTCGGCGTCGTTAGGCGGACACGCGCGGGGTGTCAGTCCGCATCAGGTGGTCTATGGACGGGCGTTAAACACGCCGACGGAACTGTTGTTTCCGCCTGATAAGTGGGAACCGTGTGAACTGTTAGGAGTTCGCTTACGAGCGATCGCGGAAGCACGGAGTGCGATTGAGAAGTGTCGGGAGACGCTGAGAGAGGTTCAGCGGGAACAGGAAATGGGCAAGTACTCTCATGTGGAGTACAAGGAAGGTGATACAGTGTTGCTGTATGTACCGACGGTACCGAAAGGGGTATCGATTAAGTTTACAATAAGTGGCATGGGCCATTTAAGATAGTACGTCAGACGGGTGCGTACAATTACAAGATTGCACCTACGGGCACGTGGAAGGGAACAGATTGTTCATGTTCGTCGGTTGGCGAAGTTCAGTCCTTATTTGCTGGAGGACGAGAATGAGGAACAAGCGCTGAGGCGTATTGCACCAGCGTTTAGACAGCCGCCAGCATTGCTTACGCGCAAGGAGCGTGAGGAGGCGTTGCGAAAGCAACAGAAGGAAGAAAAGGCTGAGGCCAGGAATGCTGGACAACAGGATCGTTCGGCTTCGGACGTCAAGGTAGACGTCAAAGATGGGAGGGAAATTCCGAAGTCATCGGAAATGTCGGATCGGAAAGGCACGGTATGGAAGAAACCGTGGATAGCCGGTAAGGAAGTGGCTAAGATTGACTGGCAGGTTGATAAGTTCTATCTATGTCGACCGCACGAGGATACGGTCATGGATAAGGACTTTGATTATTTCTTTTTAATGCAGGTTACGTATGTACAGCCTAGAACGCGGGTACGGGCTGCGTTGGGACTTGCTCCGACAATGCACTTTTGGAGGAGCAAGAGTGTTATTGATATGACGCGGGAAAGAATCTTTGCGCTAGTATTTCGAGACGGCAAACTTCGGATTTGGAGCAGTGGGATGCGTCCATCGAGAAGGACGATGAGGATTTTACATCATGGACGGTGCAAATGATGCCAAGGGTGGTGTTGTATATGCAGTTCGAGTTAACAGAGGAAAGGAGGATTCCGCTTCGTATTTGGGACGAAGTCCAAAGTGCGGGCATATCATTTTTGTTGATAGGTGCACCAAGATGTGAGAAAGAAGTGGCGGCGAAGAAGAGAAGGGCTAAAGAGACGCAGTCGGAAGCAGTAGAGCACAGGGGTCGAGGACGACCTCGGAAACAAATCAAAACGTGAAGCTACGAAGTCTGATGTCGCTTACGGATCATTGGCTACTTTGATTTTTCTACGGGAAAGGGTAGATCAAGACGGGGCATTTCTTTTAATGCCTGAGGTGAAAGAGCTAGGCTCGGGGGCACGAGTTCTCATGGGAGACTCGCACTGGACGTGGACCAATTATTTTTACTTATTCGACAGCCGGGATGCTTCATGTCATGTATCGGTCGGTCGAGGGCGCCTTCGAATGAGGAGTCATTCTTCGGCGTGGGGGTCGACCGCTTACATCGGCTTCCCCCAAGGGGGCAAAGGGATTGTCGGCCGGCCCGTACATTACATAGTGGCATCAAGTGTTGTCCGGCTTGTCGTTACTTGACTCTTATGCTTGGTCTGCCCCTCTACAGTTGAGGTACGACTAAGTGTCAGAGTAGCTGTTCCGGTTAAGCTCGGATTACCTCAAATGAGTCTTCGCCTCGGAGCAAGCTTAAACGAACACGAGGCGAGAGTCTTCGCCTCGGAGCAAGCTTAAACGAACACGAGGCGAGTCGAGCGCATATTCGTCTTCGCCTCGGAACAAGCTACAAATTACTCAGACACATCGAAATTACTCGGAACAATCTACAAGTTACTCTGAACAAGTCTTGAAATTACTCAGCTACAATTTACTTGAAACCACCAATCTATCTTCCTTTCTTGAAAAAAAACTTGATATTTTCAGGAATCGTCAGGAATCCCGGCTGTTGTTTCAGTATATTATTAAGTATTAAGTGTTGGAATCCGACTTAGACTCAAGACTCTTGAAAACATATACACCCTGTGACATTCTCAGGAATCGACTCAAACCTTTCCCGGAACCATCTAGCCAGCTGAAAACCACTCGGGATTTGCGTTGGTTTGCTTTCACTGCTTTTTGGCTCTTTGATGTTATAATAATAATATCACTGATTAACATTGTGACCTCAAGTTTGTCACCCGGAGATATTTAAACCTTATGACTAGCTGAGTAATTTGAAGAAGCTTGTTCCCGAGGCGAAGACGAAGACGCGCTCGACTAGTCTCGTTCTAACTGGGACTGAGTGTTACCTGCGCGCAAACATAAACACACACCCCATGCATATGTATAGACAACTGACGCGATATTCCATAATAGATTATATCATATACGAGGTAAATGTTTGTGTCACTTGGAAACGTGGCCAAGACGAAATCAGGCGAACGTGAAAGAAGATAAATGACAGGAAATCGAAAAGCCGAACGAGAATATCATCTAATAAATACAGGAAGGGAAAGGATACAAGCGCATATTTGTTTACTTAATTAAGAAAGAAAAGCAAGCAAGAGCAGAGGACATACGCGGGCTGTCCGTTCGGTGCTGCGAGAGAGTGTGCGCATTTGTTGCCTTGCTAACGGAAATTTTTGCCTTGCCCCCCAAGACCGAGAGCTTCATGCCTGTGCAGGGAGATAGATATATCGATGGGCTTGCGAAAGAGCCCGAGGGATGTAATATATATATGCATATATATAAATATATATATGCATATATATAAATATATATATGCATATATATAAATATATATATATATAGAGAGAGAGTCTAAATGCCCCGCGTCACATGAGAAACTGCATTCCATACAAGTAAAGAACGAAAAAAAAAAAAAAAAAAAAAAAAAAAAAAAAAAAAAAAAAAAAAAAAAAAAAAAAAAAAAAAAAAAAAAATGTAGCAGTAGAAGAAAGAGAAGAGGAAGAAGACCGTTCTCGAACGAGGTGCCCACTACGGGGATACTCAGTCCGCCGTTCAAGGCACACGTCCCAGGCATGAACGCCAATCCCCAACCACTTTCCTGTGCATAACAGACACGGATGTAATACATGCGTTCAAAAATGCACAACTACTAGCAGTGGTAGTACATGTATACAGACCCCAGGAGCACAGGGCAAGCCGTTACGTTCTTCCGACATCGAGTTACCTGGAACACAAGGCACATGCATAAATAGAGTGAGAGAAAGAGAGAGAGGGAGAGAGAGTGAAAGAGTGAAAGAGAGAGAGGGAGAGAGAGAGAGAGAGACAGAGAGGAGAGAGAGAGAGAAAGAGAGAGAGACAGTTGACAATTTGACATGGGGCATATGGGTGGGCCACCTTGGTTGAAGATGATGACTCCTGAAGCCCCCGCTGCCTCGGCATTCAAAGCCTTCTCCACGAAGAAGCATCCTCCGCGTTGGATCTTGACAACACAGTTGAAGGAGAAGTCACGTAAGGGGAGAGATTACTGGGACTTGGTCAAGAAAGGGAAGAATCGTGCCCTTCACGGAGGGAAAACTGTCAGGCTTTGCACAATTAGGAGCATACAGGGAAAGAGGAAGGCATGAATGAAGGCAGAGTGTGCGGGGGGTGGGTGGGAGGGGGAAGCGGGACAAGGGAATTTCAATGGGAAGGAGACCAGAGCGATACCGCCGGTTGGAAACCCAACAAAGTCGCCTGGGGAGCAGCCGCTGGCAGTGTTGACCTGTGTGGCGCGGTCAAGAGTTAGAAGATTTTCTTATGTATTTGGGGGGGGGGGGGGGGGGGGGGGGAAGGGGTGTTTGTTAAAATCTGAAAAATTCGAGTGTGGCAGTGGGGTCGCTGCAGGCTTCATTCTCTGCCCATATCTACAGATGCATACAGACCGGGTCGAAGCGGAGATGTAGCTCGGTGTCGATGGGCACGATCTCGCCCTACATGCATACATGCAGCACATACATATACATACATACATGCATGCATACCTGCGCGCTAGCGCACACCGAGTCGCTCAGCGGGGACACCTGCCACCACCACACACACATTCAGCCTGTTCCACCACAAACACAGTCAACACATTTCCACCATATCCTATGTAGAGATCCCGGGAAATCGCCATGAACTGTGAATAGTTTTCCCGCCATAACTATATAGGATTATATAGGATAGGGTGGAAATGCCTAGAAGTAACGACAAACACACACACGCCAAGAGCTGTGAGCTGTCCAGAAAGCCAGTGACCCTGCAACCTGAATGACTCGGTACTTACAGTTGATAACAATAATAATAGGCTTCCTCAGACTATGGCAACAGCTCTGGAGTCCGGACATGTGCGACCATATTCATGATGACAATACTAATATGACCTGAAGATTCAGTGGTTCGTCCAGTAAGAAGGAATCTAGGACTGCCGTGGCAGTGAATGTCTTGCAGGGAAAGTCAGGATTTTCCTATAAACGTATGGTTATGTATACAAACATACAAAAATACACAAGCTACGTAATATACATACAAACAAACATGCATGCATGACGTACATACTTACCTACGTACTTCACACGTGAATACTATACATAACATAGATACATAAAAACGCACATACGTACATACTTCTATGTGCGTATGTATGTACCTGTTTAGCAGCGCCAAGAGCCGAATGCATGTATGTACGTATGTATGAATGTAAGTATATATGCAATTTGTGTATGCTATCTATGTGTCATGTTTGTACCTAGTTGGCAGCGTCAAGAGCTCATGTGTGTATTTCATGTAAATGTATGTATGTGATGTGATGTTGTATGTGCTATCTGTGAGGTCTGACCGGGTTGGCCAGCGACAAGAGCTGGCACTCGTCCGGGTTGCAGCCGTTGCCAAAGTCCACGTCCGGTTGCTCCAGATGGTCCGCCGCTGCCGACACTGCCACAGGAGACGTTACTAGTTCTTAAGTGCACACACCATGACTTCCCTCGCTGCGTTCTTGGCCAATCCTGCTTGTTCTGGCTTGTGATTAAGTTGAAACACATGAATAGCTTTCCTTATGAGCAGTGACAGGTTTTGGACGCAAGAACGAAACACTAGAAGTAATCGTTCATTGTACTAAATGAAAAAAAAAAAAAAAAAAAAAAAAAATGGACGCAAGCATTTGCTAGGAACGAAACACTAGAAGTCATTGTTGATTGTACTTGAAGGAAAAAGAAAAAAATCGCAAGGAACTCGTCCATAAGTGTGGTCTTTGTTGCTCGTGCGGTGGGTGATTTGAAATCTGCCATTAAAATTTCCATATAAGCCATGACGGAAGCTTTGAACTTAGGAGTTGGGTGATAACGAAGCGCTTGAATGATTGCCAAGTACTCAACAGCCAAGCATCGCTCATGCTAGCGGCATGGAAGTAGAGACGGACAGACATCCGGGATCCATCCATCCATTACATACATACATACATACATGCATGCATGAATACATAGAGAGAGCGAGAGAGAGTATATGTATGCATGTATGTATGCGTTTTTTTCTCTCTCGCTCTCTATCTGCTCTCAAAATATAAGACGGTGGCAAAATTCTGTAGTTTTCCGGACATCGACGCAAATGCTGCGCAAATTTCGCTGTCAGCGCCTCCCGTGCGGATGGTCAAAATCTGTACCCTTGGTGATGCCGGCGGCAGTGGGCGAGTGGCCGGGGGCGAAGTGGTAGATGAGCGCACCGGACACGGCCGCGACCGCTAGCCCGCTCAACAGCGCCAAAGACTTAGGTCGAGACCCGCCTGGAACCACAGCACATGCTCCGCTGCTAGTCCTCCCAGGACAAAACCATCCAAATAGCATGTCTGTACCTTCTGGTTCGTCTTCTTCCTCCCATCCATTTTCTTCTCATTCTTCTCCTCGAGTACTTCCTCATCTTTAATTCTTTCTTTCTTTCTTCTTCCTGCGTGTGATACATGACACACTATTGTGTTGTCTAATTTGTATTGCCAGGCATATGTCGGTTACTGGTTGCTATGCTGGAAGCCATGGTCGCTGACAGACTGCTGACCCCTGTGTTCTTTGTGTATTTGTTATGGTGGCGGTTGTAAACAACAGGTTGTAGATTTAATGTAGAAGCCTAACAGAATCTCAACACACAGCGCCACAGGTCACTTCTTATCACAAGTTTTAAAACTTCTTAGGCCTCTGCATCCTTTTCTGCTATTCATTTTCCAGAGTTTATGTAATATGTGGTTTCAGTTCTACCCTCTGGTTTGAGCATCACCTCGATGGCTTCGACGTCCATGTCCGACTGAGGGTTCATCGATTTGAAAGAAGCCTGGAAAGCAAGAGGGCTCTGGGAAGACATTCGGAAGGCTAAATGTGGGCGCGATACTGTAGACCCAAAAAAATTGAATTCCCAACGGCCACGGGTGGATCGTACTTCTATAAACTGCAACTTTTGTGGCAATACAGAAGCTCCGGCCTAAAATACACTAAGAAATCACAAATGCCAATTTGGTTCTAGTGGATGTCTTTTTTACTGCTAAAAAACTTACCGCTATGGTAGTCGGCAGCTGCCGTGTCCGGCCTGAGATGTCAAATAGTTTTGAAAAAAACTGGTGTTGATAGCTTTGTGGCTTTGAAATATATACAGGTGGTTTATATTCTTCTTTCAATATTAATCGAATATATTAAATTCTTATTGAAACTGAGTGGAAACTATCACTTCTTGTATTCACAAGCCGGCTGAAAACCACGTGTCAAATCAATTATATACAGATGGTTTATATTCTTCTATAAATATTAATAGATAGATTAAATTCCTATTGAAACTAGTGAAAACTGTAACTTCTTGTATTCACACAAGCCGGCTGAAAACCACGTGTCGAGTCAATTACAAGTTGCTTTATTGAAAATTTTCACATAACGCTATGACTAGTGAGAGGACCTCTCTAAGGCTCCAAAAATTATATCAAATTAAATGTTTTATTTCATAATAATGTTCCAGAACAACGTGCTGCTGACAAGAGATAAATATAAGATTTGGAGAGACTGTCTCAAAACCATCCTGGGAGATCTAGAATGAAAAATTACATATGTGTCAGTTCTGAAGCCACTGCAAAGTTTGAAGAATACATCAGAATGTGCACACATGAAATATAAACGTAATTTCATTTAGCTACATAACTGGAACATTAGAATAGTTTTACATCGTTTCAAGATAAAAAAATGCTTGTCGGCAAATAAAATGTTGTAATCACACAAAACACAGGAACCACACAATATGGGAACAGTATTAATGTGAAACATTGAGAGAAAAGTAAAGATAAGTGCTGTCCTCGCAAATAAATTATAGCGTCATATAGACGAGTGAGTGTGTGTGTGTGAGAGAGAGAAAGAGAGAGAGTGAGTGTGTGTGTGTGTGTGTGACAGAGAGAGAGACAGAGAGAGAGAGAGAGAGAGAGAGAGAGAGAGAGAGGGAAAGAGAGAGAGAGAGAGAGAGAGAGAGAGAGAGAGGTTTGTGCGTGTACCTCAAAGTTTTTCGTGTCTGTGAATGGCCAAGGTGAAACTGGCCATGTGTTGGATGGTGGGTTGGCGGGCGTGTGAACCGGAGAGAGTCAGCACTACCGCCAGCTGCTCGAGTGTAGCGGTTGCGGCTCGATGCTGGCTGTGGTGTGTCAGGTGGCGGCTGTGGCCGCGGCGTCCTCTTTGGGTGGCAGGTCTCCGAACAACACGCCCGGCGGGGCCGGCGGCATCCACGCCTTGGTGCGCTCCACCTCGACCGTGATGGCCGGCACGTCCTTGGCCCACGGCACAGGTTGGAATGCGCCCTTATCCGCCTTGGCCTTCTTGGACTTGCTACTGGCGCTAACTACCTCTTTGTTTTCCTTCTGCTTCTCCTTGGCCTCCTGCTTGGCTTTCTTCTCCATCTGCGCGATCTGGTCCTTGACGTGCGCCGCCGACTTCTCCACACGGCGGAACCCTTTGGGAATCTTCTTCTTCGCCCTCTCCCTGCGCTCCTTCTCCTCTTCGCTCAACGTGGTTGCTACCTTCTTGAATTCTTTGTGTTGGGACGAGTATAGGTTATCTTCTGGCTTCTCCTGCACCGTGATC
>WBZZ01001879.1:157500-162500 GCA_019918135.1 Paulinella micropora
TACATACATACATGCATACATGCATACATACATTACATACATACATGCATACATGCATACATACATACATACATACATACATACATACATTACATTACATACATTACATACATACATACATACGGACATACATACATACATACATACATTACATACATACATTACATACATTACATACGTTATATATTTTACATACATACATACATACATACATACATGCTGCACGACTGCAACTTGAGCAATGCACAAGCTGGCCTCTGTGTGCTGCACGACTGCACCTCGAGCAATGCACAAGCTGGCCTCTGTGTGCTGCACCACCACACGACTGCACCTTGAGCAGTGCACAGCTGGCCTCTGTGCTGCACCACTACACGCCACGTCTTGACCACCTTGAACTACTCGCATGCGCCCAAACAACATCACACCCTCAGACTGGCAACCTGTGTGTGTGTGTGTGTGTGTGTGGTAAACCTTTTTGCCGCCCTTGAGGGCCTGGCTGATCTTTCTCTTAAGAGTGTCCGCTCCACCCCTGCGCAAACACACCCACATCTTTTTACATTACATATCATACACAACACATATCTATATATCTGTTTTTATCTGTTATGTGTGTATATATGTATGTGTGTGTGTGTTGTTGTTGTTGTTGTGTGTGGTATTTGGCGGTGAGTACACGATGGACAGGCAGGGCAGCACGGAGTTGGCGGCCTGTGTGTGTTGTTGTGTGTGGTGTTTGGCGGAGAGTACACGATGGACAGGCGTGGCAGCACGGAGTTGGCGGCCTTCTTATGTGTGTGTTGTTGTGTGAGGTGTTTGGCGGGGTGAGTACACGATGGACAGGCGGTGCAGCACGGAGTTGGCGGCCTGTGTGTGTGTTGTTGTGTGTTGTGTGAGTACACGATGGACAGGCGGGGCAGCACGGAGTTGGCGGCCTGTGTGTGTTGTTGTGTGTTGTGTTTGGCGGGGTAAGTACACGATGGACAGGCGGGGCAGCACGGAGTTGGCGGCCTGTGTGTGTGTTGTTGTGTGTTGTGTTAGTACACGATGGACAGGCGAGGCAGCACGGAGTTGGCGGTGTGTTGTTGTGTGTGGTGTTTTTGGCGGAGAGTACACGATGGACAGGCGTGGCAGCACGGAGTTGGCGGCCTGTGTGTGTTGTGTTTGGCGGGGTGAGTACACGATGGACAGGCGAGTTGGCGGCCTGTGTGTGTTGTTGTGTGTGTGGTGAGTACACGATGGACAGGCCGGGCAGCACGGAGTAGGCGGCCTGTGTGTTTTGTTGTGTGTGGTGTTAGTACACGATGGACAGGCGGGGAAGCACGGAGTTGGCGGCCTTCTTACTCTCCTGCACTGCAAGCTTCGCCATCAACGCCCTAGCAGCAGGCATATATATATATAAATATAAATATAAATATACATATATAAATATATATATATATATATATATATAGAGAGAGAGAGAGAGAGATAGACTGACAGACAGTAGCGATAGATAGATAGATAGATAGATAGATAGATGGATAGATAGATAGATAGACAGATAGACAGATAGATAGATAGATAGATAGACAACAGACAGACAGACAGACAGACAGATAGATAGATAGATAGATAGATAGATAGATAGATAGATAGCTAGATAGCTAGATAAATAGAGATAGCTAAAGGCCGGCCGACCTCTGTGCCTTGTCCAGCTCCTCGATCCACTTGGTGCACCTCTCCTACACAATCCCAACAACCACATCCACCACCACAGTCAACCACATCCACCACAGTCAACCACATCAACCACATCAGCCACAGCAACCACAGCGACCACAGTCAACCACATCAACCACATCAACCACAGTCAACCACAGCAACCACATCAGCCACAGCAACCACAGCGACCACAGCAACCACATCAGCCACAGCAACCACAGCAACCACAGCAACTAGCGACCACAGCAACCACATCACCACATCCACCACATCAACCACATCAGCCACAGCAACCACAGCTACCAATCAACCACATCAACCACATCAACCACATCAACCACATCAACCACAGCAATCACAGCGATCACAGCAACCACAGCAACCACAGCAGCCACAGCAACAACAGCAACCACATCAACCACATCAACCACAGCGACCACAGTCAACAACAATCAACCACAGCAACCACATCACCACATCAACCACATCAACCAAATCAAACCACATCAACCACAGCAACCACTGTCAACCACAACAACACCAACACCGACATCAACAGCGACAAGAATAACAGTAACCATCGCAACAACAAAACCAGCTTTGAGGCACACGGCGACACTCGTGAGAACCAATAGCGAGAACAATGGTGACAACAATGGTAGGCCATTTACACCCGGCGTAGCCACTTGTGAACCACAATGGTGACAACAATGGTAGGCCATTTACACCCGGCGTAGCCACTTGTAAACCCTGCTCTTAGCCTGTTCTCGCAGTCTGCTCTGTGCGTGTGTGTGTGTGTGTGTGTGTGCGTGTGCCGCTTACCCCGCACAAGGTAGGCTGATGTTTCTTTGCATGCTTATTTCTTTCTTGGTGCGCTGTTGTCACTGCTGCTATTGTTGCCCTCCTTGTTATTCTTGCTGTTGTCGATGCTGCTGCTGCTGTTGTTGTTGTTGTTGTTGTTGTTGTTCTTTTATTCTTTCTCTCGCCACTATTGTTGCTGCTCCCACATTATGGTCGTGGTGGTTTCATCGTTTGGCTGTGGTGGTGTGGCGAGAGCAGAGAGCAGCGCATGGTCGCTGTGCTTGCTGTGCATTGTGTGCCGCAGCTGGACCTCGCTTTCTTCCTTCAAAATGATCTCGTACTTGGCGATTCCGCCGTAGATGATGCTGAACTCGGTCGGGGAGCCGGGCACGCGCTCCCACCTGCTCACACACACACATACATACACATACTTACATACATACATACATACATACATACATACATACATACACACACATACATACATACATACATTCATACATACATACATACATACATACATACATATATGCATGCATACAATACATACATACATACATACATACATACATACATACATACACACTCAAACCCATTTACAAGGTCCCAAAACCTGTATTTTTACTACACTATCCAAAACAAAAGAAAAATAAAAGAGACAGAAAAAAGCCAAGCCCAACCAACCAAGAAACAACAACACCAACAACGAAAAAAAAAAAAAAAAAAAAAAAAAAAAAAAAAAAAAAAAAAAAACAACAACAACACACACAGACACAGACAGACATAGACCGGACTGCAGCGAGACCTGTTCATGGAGGGTATTGAGATCATGCCCGCGGGGTCTTCGTCCTGCGACGCACCAACCCATGGTGCTCAGAGAGCTTGCAGCCATGCTATCCCTCGTGCTGTCTGCCTGCCATGCTGTCGCTTGTGCTGTCTGGCTTACTATCCCTTGTGCTGTCTGCCCGCCATGCTGTCGCTTGTGCTGTCTGGCTGCCATACTATCCCTTGTGCTGTCTGCCCGCCATGCCGTCGCTTGTGCTGCCTGCCATACTATCCCTTGTGCTGTCTGCCCGCCATGCCGTCGTGTCGCTTGCGTTGTCTGCCTGCCCTGCCCGCACCGCGCCGACCGAAGCACCTATCCCTCACTCTCTCTCTCCCTCCCCCCTCCTCCTCCTCCTCTCTCTCTCTCCCCTCTCTCTCTCTCTCCCTCTCCCTCCCCCTCCCTCCCTCCTTCCCTCCCTCCTCCTCCTCCTCCTCTCTCTCTCTCTCTACACACACACACACACACACATATGTATATCTATTGTGCATGCATATCCAAGTCCTCTCAGCGGTGCCACGACATGCTGCAGCGGCCCGGCAGGACACGTGGGCGGCCAGGCGGCATAGGGCGGGCACGTGCAGCACACGTGGATTGTGCACCATCTTGTGCGGATGACATGCATGGGATGTCCGTGACTGTGCTGCGACCTTGGCTTGGGGCTTGTAGTAGACCAGGAACTCGGAGTAGAGACAGACGCGCCGAGGCTCCCAGCCATTCTTGATGGTGTTGCTGCAACATCAAACAAGCAAGCGCGTAAGCAACTCAACAGGTAAGTCAGAATATGCATACATACGCATGCGCATGAGGGAGGGAGGGAGGGAGGGAGGAGGGACGGTGCATTTACATACACTGCATGCACATTTAGGATTACGTGTAGGGTTAGGCTTCGGGTCAGACAACATCATGCATACGTACATGCAATAAACTACAGACATAATTAGCACCCGTATATCAAAAAAGTAATAATAATAATAATAATAATAATAATAATAATAATAATAATAATAATAATAGTGCTTCTCTGTCAATGGCTGATGCATTTCTGCACATGCGCCTCCATCGTCTCACCCGTGAGGGGAGTACGAAGAATTGACGATAAGCTCTAATGACACCCCCGCAAGGGCAGTTCCAACACTTCCAGACGGGCCGGTATGTTCAATGAAAATACTGGTCCAGAAATAGACCGGTATGTTCAATGAAAATACTGGTGGCACCGACGGGAATCGAACTGGCGACAGGGCCCAGAATAATAATAATAATAATAATAATAATAATAATAATAATAATAGTGCTTCTCTGTCAATGGCTGATGCAAATCTGCACATGCGCCTCCATCGTCTCACCCGTGAGGGGAATAATAATAATAATAATAATAATAATAATAATAATAATAATAATAATAATAATAATAATAATACTATATCTGAGGCGTACTGATGCAGCAAACGGCATATCCTCAACGGACATAAGCCTCCAATACCCTTGTTTGAGGTCCTCCACCCCCCCGTGTCAGTCTCTCGCCTGATGATCGGGGCCACCGATGGAGCTCCTGAGGGCAAGACTGCACTAAGCCGAGGTTATTCCGCAGTCCCAGCAACCTCTTGCAAGACGTCACCGAATGTGCAAGTGCATACACCAAGCGCGGTTGCTAGAGCTGCCTCGAAACCCCACC
>WBZZ01001879.1:177500-184016 GCA_019918135.1 Paulinella micropora
TATTATTATTATTATTATTATTATTATTATTATTATTATTATTATTATTATTATTATTATTATTATTATTATTTAGGGAGTACATAGGCCATCGGTCCTTTCCATGGGCTGATTGGTATAAAGCTCCTAGAGTAATGTTCTATGCCGTCACTTCCTTTATTCCACCGATTGGTGTGGAGACTTTCCTTATGGAATGGAGGACTGGATGCACATGGCCTTTTGGCTCAGCAATTGGCAAGAGATACACTATTATTATTATTATTATTATTATTATTATTATTATTATTATTATTACTATTGGACACCGTGATAGCCCAGTGGTCAAGTTCTACCATCTGGGCCCTGTCGCCAGTTCGATTCCCGTCGGTGCCATCAGTATTTTCATTGAACATACCGGTCCGTCTGGAAGTGTTGGAACTGCCCTTGCGGGGGTGTCATTAGAGCCTATCGTCAATTCTTCGTACTCCCCTCACGGGTGAGACGATGGAGGCGCATGTGCAGATTTGCATCAGCCATTGACAGAGAAGCACTATTATTACTATTATTATTAGCATTATTGTTAGCATTATTATTAGCATTATTGTTAGTATTATTAGTATTGTTAGTATTTTTAGTAGTATTATTCTTATTGTGTGTGTGCGCAGTATTGATTGTGAGGAACAAGAATCAGGCGCTCATGATGTTCAAGACCATGAAAGCGGCCATCAACATGTGCAACCACTACATCCAGAACTACTCTTCGGTCTGCCTTGTCCTTCTTTTCTCTTCTTTTCTTTTCTTTTCTTTTCTTTTTCTTTTCTTTTGTGTTTTTTATTTTTGTGTGAAATATGTCTCATGCTTGCCCGTTTTTTTTTTTTTTTTTTTTTTTTTTTTTTTTTTTTGTTTTTTTTGTTTTTTTTGTTTTTTTTTTTTTTTTGTTTTGGTGAATGTCTTGCCAGCCATCTGTGCGTGGGCGCAAGATGTACGTCAAGTTTTCAAGGCATCAAAGCATCACGGCTGAGAATGCCAAAGTTTCCAACGTGTTACTGGTACATGAGCAGGCAGCTAGGGAAACTCATCAGAAATGCATAAGCGCAACAAGCTCCCCGCACACAGCTCCATGTTCGGTGTGCCGTGCTGTGCTAGGTGACGTTTCACTGCGACCAGGACCCTGAGGCCGCGGGCGTGCCCATCACCACCGGTCCCTGCCCCCGCCCGTGCACCTCTACTGCTCGATGCGAACACAGCTCTTGCCCGCAACACGGAACTCGGCCATCGATCGATTGTTGAGCACAGCTGTCTATCTATCTACCTACCTACCTACCTACCTACCTATCTATCTATCTATCTATCTATCTATCTATCTATCTATCTATCTATCTATCTATCTATCTATCTATCTATATATCTATCTATCTACCTATCTACCTATCTCTACCTACCTACCTACCTACCTACCTACCTACCTACCTACCTACCTACCTACCTACCTACCTGATCTATCCACCTACCTACCGACGTATACACGTGCCTAACCCGCCTTACTTCTTACCTACCCAACACATTCCGAACCTACCTGATCTACCTGCCTGCCTAACTTTCCTACTTATACCTACCTTACCTACCTGCCTGCATAGCTCTACTTCCTATCCCCCTTCCTCCCAAGCTACCTACCTACCCATCTAACCCACTTACCTAACCTTTATCCCTCATTACCTGCCTACTTGCAAATATTTAATTTATCTGTCAACCTGTCTAATCGAAGATAGTTCTTGAGGTAAAGAGCTGTAAAGTGGCGTGCTATGGGGGGCGTAAAGTGGCTTGCTATGTGGGGCGGGCATGTGGACCCAGGACTGGGGGCTTGTGCTTTAATTTTTTAAGCACATGCGTGAGAACCGCGAGATAAGCCTTGCCAACACCAGACGAGTCTAGATGTGAGAGCGTCCGTGTGATAAAGCAGCGCACAACGAGGACGAACTGTGGTGAGGAGAGGTGTGTGAAGAAATGGGAGTGGGAAGGCTGCCAAGGGTGGTGGTGGAGAGGAGAGGTGGGTGGAGAGGCGCCAAGGGCAGGCGTGTGGTGTGTGCGGCTGTATGGGTCCAAGGCCACGACAGGCGCTAAAGTCCCGTGCCTCACACTCTGTATGCCTCCATCTCTTCCCTCAGATCTGCCCTATACCTCACCCCCCCCCCCCCCCCCCCCCCCCCCCCCCCCCCCCCCCCCCCCCCCCCCCCCCCCCCCCCCCCCCCCTCTGCTCTCTTGCGCTATCTCATCCCTCGTTTCGCTGCGTCACCATTTCTCCTCCTCTGCTCCCTGTTGGCCTCCATGATTTCAATTCAACATTTTTTTTCCAGAGAGCTGTGTGTGTGATGTCACCACAAACGGGGCGGGAACCTGAGCTCCTCAGACCAGACTAGGGTTTTCCTCCCTCGTTCTCTCCTCAACCTCCCTCAACCTCCCTCAACCTCCCTCAAACCTCCCGCTCAACCCTCGCCCCTCCCCTCCCCCCCCCCCCCCCCCCCCCCCTTCTCTCTCTCTTTCTCTTTCTTTCTTTCTTTCTTTCTTTCTTTCTTTCTTTCTTTCTTTCTTTCTTTCTTGCTTGCTTTCTTTCTTGCTTTCTTGCTTGCTTTCTTTCTTGCTTTCTCTCTCTCTCTCTCTCAATCTCTCTCTCTCTCTCTCTTTTTTCTTTCTTTCTCTTTCTCTTTTTCTTTCTCTTCCTCTTTCTCTTCCTCTTTCTCTTCCTCTTTCTCTTCCTCTTCCTCTTCCTCTTTCTCTTTCTCTTTCTCTTCCTCTTTCTCTCTCTCTTTCTATCTCTCTCTCTCTCTCTCTCTCTCTCTCCCTCTCTCCCTCTCTCCCTCCCTCCCTCCCTCTCTCTCTCTCTCTCTCTCTCTCTCTCTCTGTCTCTGTCTCTCTCTCTCTGTCTCTCTGTCTCTCTCTCTCTCTCTCTCTCTCTATCTCTCTCTCGCTCTCTCCCCGCTCGCTCGCTCCCTCTTGCTCTCTCTCCCGCTTGCTCTCTCTCTCCCTTGCTCTCTCTCTCTCTCTCTCTCTCTCTCTCTCTCTCTCTCTCTCTCTCTCCCCTCTCACACTCTCACTTTGCTCTCTCTCTCTCTCTCTCTCTCTCTCTCTCTCTCTCTCTCTCTCTCTCCTTTTCTCCCTCGTTGCTCCCTCCCTCTCGTTTCCTCAACCCTCCCCGCGCGCCCTCCAACCTGGCTTTTGGCTTCCCGTTGAGTTGAGCTGTGTTCACCTCTCCTCTCTCAGCCCACCCCTGTGGAGCTGCCCGCTTTTGCTGGCCTTTAATGTGGATATTTGTTACTTTCCTGTCTTTGCTTGGCAGTGGCAAACGATGGATTCCGTGTCGAGTTCTGTGTGACGAAGAGAAAGGCAAAAGAGAGCAGAGATTTAAGTCACAAAAGCTCACTTCGCTCTCCCCTGCGCGCGTGTGTGTGTGTGTCTCTGTGTGTTGGGCAGACGTGGTGTACCAGGTGTTTTCGCAGTACGGCAACCTGCAGAAAGTCGTGATAATAAAAAAACAACACGTCCAGGCCCTGGTTTCGCGCTTCTCTCTCTCTCTCTCTCTCTCTCTCTCTCTCTCTCTCTCTCTCTCTCACACACACACACACACACACACACACTCTCTCTCTCTCAAATTTATGTCTGCTGTGTGTATGTATGCCTATAGTGCGTGTGTGTGTCTGTGTGTGTGTGGTTTCTGTTCAGATTCAGTACGAGACGCAAGCCCACTGCTCGCAGGCCTTCGAGTACCTCAACGACCAAAAAATCTACGTGGGCACTAACCCAGGTCCTGCCCCCCCCCCCTTTTTTGTTACCTGCTCTTTGGGTTTGCTTCATTGGTGTCTGACTGTGGTTGTATGGTTGTCCGTGGCTGGCGTGCGCGTGTGCAGTCTTGGAGATCAAGCTGGCGATTCAGTACTCACACTTGCCAGAGCTCACCGTGCGCGCCGCCGGTCCCCCCACTCCGCCCGCAAACACACACACCACTCACCACAAAATTGGCCCGTTGGTCTCCCACACTCTTACCACATATTAACCTCTTGGTCGCCCGCACCAGCCAGCACATGAGCCGGTGGAGCACGCGCCGCGCAGGCAGCCAGCACGCCGTGTGTGGTTTGTGTATGGCCAGGCCCGACCTCGGCAGACTACATGGCCGGCAAGGCCAGCACGCCCCTGCTGCCACATCCACTGCTCTCGGTAAACCTCCTGCCCACACACTCTCCCATCCCCAACCCACTGCAACCGACCACAACATGCAGAGAGACCAGCCAAGCGAACCAGCGAGCAAGGTAGGTAGATGAGCGAGAGAGAGAGAGAGAGAGAGAGAGAGAGAGAGAGAGAGAGAGAGACCCTCACAACGCCTGCCACGCCAAAAGAGCAGTGGCTCCTGCACTTGCCAGCCGAGCTTGTTGTAATGTCATGTTGTTGCAGGGTGGTGGTGCTCCAGCAGCAGCGCCCGCCGCGCCTGCTGCCCCAGCGGCCCTCGCACCCACCACCGACCCCAACCAAATGGCCGCCTACGGTACAAGTGCTGCCTTGTGTGTGCGAATGTGGCTCTCTTCTTGCCCCCTCAGACTGCCCGTCTGTTCGATCGCTGGTTGTATTGTTTGATGGTGCCTGTGCCTAGGCTACCAGCAGCAGTATCAGATGCCGCAGGGCTACACACAGCCCCAGGGCTATGCCCAGCCGCCAGCCTACCCGGTCGGCCCCCGCAGCCTGCACGCGCACATTTGCCTCCTAGCTACATGGCTGCACTCTTGTAATGTGACTTAATGTATTGCCATGTAGGGTATGCCATTTCATGAACAAATATGTAATCTATAATACATGGTGCGTGTTTCCCGTCCGCATACATATTCGACCATCCCCCTGACAGATTGCCTCCTAGCTACATGGCTGCACTCTTGTAATGTGACTTAATGTATTGCCATGTAGGGTATGCCATTTCATGAACAAATATGTAATCTATAATACATGGTGCGTGTTTCCCGTCCGCATACATATTCGACCATCCCGCTGTCTGTCAGGGCTACCCACCGCAACCCTATGCCTACCCTCCCGCTGGTTACCCCCCCGCCGGTTATCCGCCTCCCGGCTTCCCGCCGTACGGCGCGCCTCCCGTTGGCTACCCGCCCGCCGGCTTTCCGCCCTACCCGGGTGCGCCGCCGCCCATGCCTGGTACGTAGCCGCGCTGTCACAACAACCCTTTCTTTCCGTTGGCTCCTGCATCCAGGCACTGCCTCCCCCCCCCCCCCAACCTTTCTCTTTTTCCAACGGGCTGCGCTGGCCGTAGAAGATTTTGTGGCTGCAACCTTAACTGTAAATGTATTAATATCAATAAAAATTCTATGTATGTGCAAAAATTCAACCATCCTCCCATCATACATACATAGAGACAGGCGGACTAAGGAGTGCTGCTTCATCTCAATCTCCCACTCCGTCTCAGATTCCGACTCGAAAGTCAATCGTGATAATCGGACAGTGCAGATGATTAATAAGCTTACCATTCAATATTTACCCGGCGCATCACAGGCGGCGGCCTCGGCGTTTCAGTTCGATTACTATGATTGCATTGATATTGTAATTCAAGTAAACTGAGTCTATCTTCCGGCGGTAGTTGGTAACCTTACCTACTTTAAGTTTCACGAGGATTTTTTTCTAAAAATTACAGTTGAGAAAGCTACAAAAATTAAGCTGTCATAAGTATTCAACAGTGTATGATATTAATATTATAATATTAAATTATTAATATCAACAGTTGAACGAAAACGAGTGCACACACACTATTCATCGAAAACAATTCGGTGGCACGAAAATAGCCAAAAACGACACAGTAAAAATCGGGCGGCTGAACTTGAAATGTGAAGGCCGGCGTGAACAACAAGCAAAAGTTGTTGTTCATATTGTGTCTAATCGGGGGAACGATAGGCTTCTACTACTAAACCAGGATGTTTCAGAAGCTGAGCTTGTCACGGTAGTATTAATATGTGATAGAGCATAAATTGAATTTTTCCCCGGCCCGGCGGCCGCACGTAGTATTAGTATTTTTCAACAGTTTTTGTTGAGTTTTCACACTGTTTCTTTTTTATAAAACTATTTTCACTCAGATAGTGTTGTCTTTGAATGCATAGTGTGCCGCCGGGCAGGCACAGTGTGACACATTGTCATGAATTTTGCGTTGGGGAGTATTTCAATATTACTGGCCCGGGTACATTCAAGTGTCAAACTCAGCCATCGAATTTTAGTTAAGGGTCAGATTTCAGATTAGCGGTCAGATTTCGAATTAGTCGTCAGAATCATGAGTTAAATTAGTTCAATTTAACGGCTATATACGTCCGCCGCAAAATCTGTATCATTTTTGCCGCCCGAAATGTTACAGTTAAATTGAACTAATTTGAATTCTGGCCGCTAATCTAAGTTGAAAGCATCTGACCTGTTAAAATCCCCGAAGATAGCTCGTTAAAAAGTCGGTAATACAACCAAACACAAATCCCCAAAGGAGAATGATGTCTCGTTATATTAGCT
>WBZZ01001880.1:65000-67500 GCA_019918135.1 Paulinella micropora
CGTTGTCGTTGTCGTCGTCGTCGTTGTTGTTGTTGTTGTTGTTGTTGTTGTTGTTGTTGTTGTTGTCGTTGTCGTATCGTTGTTGTCGTTGTCGTTTGTCGTTATCGTTGTTGTCGTTGTCGTTGTCGTTATCCTTGTCGTCGTTGTCGTTGTCGTTGTTGTCGTCGTCGTTGTTGTTGTTAATTGTCGTTGTCGTTGTCGTTGTTGTTGTCGTTGGCGTTGTCGTCGTCGTCGTCGTTGTCCTTGTCGTTGTTCTGTCGTTGTTGTGTCGTCGTCGTCGTTTTTCTTGTCGTTGACGTTTTTCTTGTCGTTGTCGTTGTTTTGTCGTTGTTCTGTCGTTTTTGTGTCGTCATCGTCGTTGTCGTTGTCGTCGTCGTTGTTCTTGTCGTTGTCGTTGTTCTGTCGTTGTTTTGTCGTCGTCGTTGTCGTTGTGTCACGGCATTGTCGTCATCGTTGTCCTTGTCGTAGTTCTGTCGTTGTTGTTGCCGTTGTCGTTGTGTCGTCACGTCATGGTCGTCGTCGTTGTCCTTGTCGTTGTTCTGTCGTTGTCGTTGTCGTCGTCGTCGTCGTCGTCGTTGTGTCGTCACGTCATGGTCGTCGTCGTTGTTCTGTCGTTGTTCTGTCGTTGTTGTTGTCGTTGTCGTCGTCGTTGTCCTTGTCGTTGTTCTGTCGGTGTTGTCGTTGTCGTCGTCGTCGTCCTTTAGAGTTGTTCTACACCACCCAGATTTCCGGGTTTCTGGTGCCACTTTTCGGGTTTTTGCTTCTTGAAAAAGCCTGTCCTGTGGTGCCACTTGCACACCCAGGACCCGGAAAGCTGGGTGGGTGTATAGATAGATAGATAGATAGATAGATAGATAGATAGATAGATAGATAGATAGATAGATAGATAGATAGATAGATAGATAAATAGATAGATAGATAGATAGATAGATAGATTGGTAGGTAGGTAGGTAGGTAGGTAGGTAGAACGGACCTCATCATGGTTCCTTCTCATTGGTTATATCATGCAAGAGCATGATCAATCTGCCCTCTCAAACCGCCCTTGATCAAGAAGGCAACTACCTTTTGATAGCCCCCCCCCCCCTCCTTTTTTTTGGTGTGTTTTTTTGTTTTTGTTTTTTGTTTTTTGTTTTTTTCACTCTAGTATCAATTTACTTAGTATCAACCTAAGTTTATTATCAATTTGTTTATTATCATGTACTTTGTATGATTCTTTCTATATTATCCTTTGTTCTCATGGTAGGCTACGGTCAATCTATGATTCTTTCTATATTACTCTTTGTTCTCATGGTAGGCTACGGTCAATCTATGATTCTTTCTATATTACTCTTTGTTCTCATGGTAGGCTACGGTCAATCTGCCCCTGAAACCCCCCCTGCTGGCCCGGATCAAGACAACCAACTACATGCTTAACGCCTTGACTGCGATGGCGGCTCAGGTCAACGATAGTACATGCGTACATATACAGTACAATACAAACCAAGACAACCAACTACATGCTTAACGCCTTGACTGCAATGGCGGCTCAGGTCAACACAGTACAATACAAACCAAGACAACCAACTACACGCTTAACGCTTTGACAGCCATGGCGGCTCAAGTCAAGGATAATAAATACATGCATACATATGCATACGTAGATATACAGAACAATGCAAGACAACCAACTACATGCTTAACGCCTTGACTGCAATTGCGGCTCAGGTCAACGATAGTACATGCGTACATATACAGTACAATACAAACCAAGACAACCAACTACATGCTGAACGCTTTTGACAGCCATGGCGGCTCAAGTCTAATACATGCATACATGCGCGTACATATACAGTACAATATATACCAAGACAACCACGCTCGACGCCTTGACAGCTGTAGGGGGCTCAGGTCAAGGTTAGTACATGCATACATGCGTACATATACAGTATAATACAAGACAACCAACTACCAACTACATGCTTAACGCCTTGACAGGTATGGCGGCTCAGGTCAACGATAATACATGCATACAATGCGCGTACATATACAGTACAATACAAGACAACCAACTCCATGCTTAATGTTTTGACTGCCATGGCGGCTCAGGTCAACGATAATACATGCATACAATGCGCGTACATATACAGTACAATATATACCAAGCACCAACTACACGCTTAACGCCTTGACAGGTATGACGGCTCAAGTAAAAGGATAACACATGCGCGTATATATACAGTACAATACAAGACAACCAACTACCAACTACATGCTTGACGCCTTGACAGAAAATGGCGGCTCAAGTAAAGAATAATACATGCATACAATGCGCGTACATATACAGTACAATACAAGACAACCAACACCAACTACTTGCTTAACGCCTTGACAGCAATGGCGGCTCAAGTAAAGAATAATACATGCATACAATGCGCGTACATATACAGTACAATACAAGGCAACCAACTACACGCGTAACGCCTTGACAGCCATGGCGGCTCAGGTCAACGATAATACATGC
>WBZZ01001881.1:5000-7500 GCA_019918135.1 Paulinella micropora
CATCAAAAATAGAATATCCAGGCTACTGTCTTCCATCGCTCACCCCGATTCGCCCAGACTGGGACCAACTAGCTTCATATTTTGCCGCTGAGAAAGGGGATCGTGTGGTGGAAACTGACTTTAGAGCTAAAAAGCACAAAAAGCACGGCACGATCACACGCGTAAGTGATGATAATGACACTGAGGTATCTGTGTATTGGGATGAGGGCTCATCCAGCGGTATGTTACGGTGTGGCAAAAGGGGGCTTTTCGAATTAGTTTATGAATGATTTCGATGATTGCTGTTGCACATGCATCCTTGTTGACCATAGTACACTGCCGACTAAGTACTTCTGTCCGACACAGAGTTCAGGCTAAGCTTAGTATTGCAGCAGTTCGGCGTTGCATCATGCCGTGCCAGGCGGGCCACAGTCTCTTTGTATCCTAGTCTATTGCTCAGTGGTTTCTTCTCAGAACCTGGCCCAACCTCAGTAAAGTTCGACTGTAAATACAAAGACTATGCTTAGATGATGGGCCGCGGCCGGTCCTGACACGCTGCCTCAGCTGCAGCTGACATGCGTTCCACGAACCGTGGCCGCGCCGACCTACCGCACTAATTTAACTTAAAGGTGACTTGCAGGGCGCTTAATATGGCGGCCCAGGTCGCGCAGTCACTTACAGGACTGCGAGGTTACGGGATCGCGCGTGTCCACGCTCACACCTGCTCATGAGAAGTTTTGATAGCCTAGTAATGGGTCACGATTGGGATTGGTATTTAGTATATAACTTGAACCGCTTTTTGCCAATTTCATTTCAGGTGACAGTTTGATCATGAGTACACTCTGACGCGACTCACGGTGCCAGTCCATAACAGTACAGCCGGTGCGTCTGTTTGATCAAGTTGGGTTTTGCAGTAATTGACCAAGTGGCACTCGTGGTAGTAGAAGCCAGGACTGAGCTTCCGAGAAGGGAGCCTGAGCAGTCACGTTCCAGATGCGCAGACTAGACAATAATGGTCACAACTTGACTGTGCGACTCAGCTTCAATGTAACTTTCAACTTCAAAATTAAAGCTACCCGGTCGATTATTTAAGTTCACACTCGGATATACTACTACGATCTCATGTAGACTCTGTCCTGTTACGTATACATACACTCGCAGTGAATTATAATTATAATTAATGACATGTCTCTGGACACATTCTGCAATGAAATCTTTGCACATCTCAACACGTGAGATCTCACGTGTCAGCGAGCAACTAACTCAGTAGAGCTAACAGAATCACATGTACACAGTGTTTGTATGTTAACTTTTTCTAGTTTTTAGTCTATCGCAACGTCTTAACTTAAAATTTAATTAATCAGTATTAATATTCTTAATAGCTAGAATAGAACCACACCTGCCACTGCCTGACGAAAGAAGTGTTTGATACTATATAAATGTACTGATTTAGGCGATGACACTAGAGAATATCTTTTCTCTCTGAATACAAAGGACAGACATAACAAACCAAACACCACTCCCTGTAGTTCCCTGCTTTTTTGGCCTGCACAAAAAGGCATCCGTGTCACCTAAAACGGCATTTATTTCGCTGTCGGGGAGACGACAACTAGGCGTCCTTTGGTGTCAGCTCCAAATCCAACAAAAAGACCCTCTCTTTTTTCCCACAAAAAAGCCCTCTCTTTACCAGCACGAATCTGGAAGGAGAGTTTACGTTGCAGTCAGATGGACGAAGCTGTAGAGGGAAAACAGGAAGCCCAGAGCAACGGAATTTCTGAAGAAGCTACAGCAGTAGAAACAGAAATTGTTGAAACTGTTATTCTCAAATCACCAGCTCCAGCAAGGGAAGAGGAAAATACTATCATTCCCGCTGGCCGAACCCCCAACACAATCACAAACATTCAGCCGAGCAGAGCAACTGGCGATGAGACAAAGATTATCCCTGACTCCTCCTTGCCAGAGTAAATCCTTAAACTACACTCTCACCCCACTACACACACACATACATACACATAACACATACACATACATACATACACATACACATACACATACACATACACATACATATACGCATACACATACACATAGACACGTACACATACACATACACATACACATACACATACACATACACATACACATACGCATACACATACACATACACATGCACATACACATACACATACACACATACATACACTTACACATACACATAAACATAAACATACACATACACATACACATACACATACACATACACATACACATACACATACACATGGACATACAGATACACATGCACATACACATACAACATAACTTACTTACTTACATACTTTCATACTTTCGTACATATATCCAGGTTGCTTGGCTACGATTATGAGTTCGGCTATGCCAACTCTGGAGGTGGCATATCTATCTATCTATCTATCTATCTATCTATCTATCTATCTATCTATCTATCTATCTATCTATCGATCTATCTATCTATATCTATCTATCTATCTATCTATCTATC
>WBZZ01001881.1:15000-17500 GCA_019918135.1 Paulinella micropora
AGATAGATAGATAGATAGACAGATAGCTAGACAGATAGATGTAGATGGGTACAGTGTGTGTTGTATGTTGTGTTGTGTTGGCTAGGGTCCGGAGCATGCGCACCGCACGCACGCCTACTTCTCCTCCGTCTTGACCAACTTCTTCTACAAGGCATGTGTAACATACAGGCAAAATTTCTGAAGAAGCTAGATCGCACACATGCTTACTTCTCCAGTATACTAGCCAACTTTCTTTACAGGCTAAGTACGTAGGTATGTGTATTGTATGTACGTTTGTATACAAGACAGCACGCATGCTTACTTTCTACAGTATCTTGACAAACTTGTTGTACAAGGTATGTATGTGTGTTACACATTCAAGTAAGTGGTATCATGTCTTAAGAAGCTAGACCGCAACGCATATGCTTACTTATCTACTATAGTGACCCAACTTCTTGTCTGTGTATGTATGTATATTTGTAAGCAAGACTGCACACATGCTAACTTCTCTAGTATCTTGACCAACTTCCTTTACAAGGTATGTATGTATGTACTACTATGTCTTAGCAAGCTAGACCGCACGCCTATGCTTACTTCTCCACTATCGTAACTAACTTCTTCTACAAGGAATGTACGTATTATACATTCAATTAATGTGCATTCTAATCGATTAAGAAGCAAGACCGCACGGATATGGTTGCTTCTTTAGTATCTTCACCATTATTTCTTTTACAAGGTATGTACGTATGTATACATGCGTATGTATGTATGTTTGTATGTAAGACATCACACATGCTTACTTCTCCAGTATAGGTATGTATGTATGTATGTATGTATGTATGTATGTATGTAATGTATGTATGTATGTATGTATGTATTTTTGTCAAGGAGGCGCATCGTGATTTGGAGAGAGACAAGATAACATACATACATACGTAGAGACCCATACATGCATACACACATTCGTACGTACCTACCTACCTACCTACCTACCTATATACATACATACATACATACATACATGCATACATACATACATAATACATACATACATGCATGCATGCATGCATGCATACATACATACACACATACATGCAGACATACAGACATACAGACACACATACATACATACACACATACACACACACATACATACATACATACATACATACATACACATATACATACATACTTACATACACACATACATACATACATACATACTTACATACATACATACATACATACATACATACACACACACACACACACACAGGCACACACACATACATACATACATACATACATACATACGTACATACATATATACATACATACATGCATACGTCCAGGACGTGGTGCATGAGTTGGAGAGAGACGAGACTGACCGGCTGGTTGAGTTGATCGTGGACGCGTTGCAGAAGCAGGAGGCGGGCCGCGCGGGTGACGAGGCACTGGTCAGGCCGCTGCCGCCCCCCCCCCCCCCCCCCACCTGCAGACAACATACATTCCAACAACCTTCATCTCACCCTCTGCAGCAGTTTGAGGTGCAAAGAAACATAGAGCACTATCTGAAAGCTCTCGTCCTGAGCTTTAGAACGATGGCTTTAATATTTGCGTAACGCTACCATCGACGGAGAGCGGTGAGCCCAAAGGTGGACTAGGGTGGTTACTTGCAAATAAAAAATAATTTTTCTCAAATCAATACTTGAGGTACAAAAACGCAAAGCATCCCCTTGGCAAGGCTCGCGTGCTGAGCTTGCCAACCATGGCTTCAACAAGGCCATAGCACACAGCTCCACGGAGAACAATCATGAGCTATCAAACGATGGTGTCAAGATGGCCATAGCGCTGACAGTGCTGGACAACGATGAGGTCAAAGCTATGCGAAAAGGACAGCTGCAGCATGGCCACAGCGCAAACACAAACATTGATTTGAGAAAAATTAGTTTTTCTTTGAAATGCTTTTGCTGTTGTGACAGGTGATGGGAAGGCAGGCCAAGTTGGCTATGTGAATGCGCTGTGTGACAGGTGATGGGAAGGCAGGCCAAGTTGGCTATGTGATTGCGCTGTTGTGACAGGTGATGGGAAGGCAGGCCAAGTTGGCTATGTGAATGCGCTGTTGTGACAGGTGATGGGAAGGCAGGCCAAGTTGGCTGACCAGCCACGCAGGTCGCTGATGCAGCAAGGTCAGACACACACAGACATACATACATGCATACATACATACATACATACATACATACATACATGCATGCATACATACATACATACATACATAAATACATACATAGCCATTGCAGCGCAGCGTCGACAGCGGGCCTTCAACTTCAAGCGAAAACGTAAATACATACATACATACATACATACATACATATGTACATGTTGCATACATACACACATACATACACACATGCATACATAGGCAAGAGGAGGCACAAGGCTCTCAATCAGTCGCTGAGCACAGTCAGGTGTGTATCTATCTATCTATCTATCTATCTATCTATCTATCTATATATCT
>WBZZ01001881.1:47500-61241 GCA_019918135.1 Paulinella micropora
CCATACCAGGCTATTACCTTTATTAAGTAATTCATCTGAAAGTTATTTATCTGGAATTTCATGTTTTGAGCGATGACGTGTAGTTTCAGTGTTGAGTAGTGACGTGTCACTTTTCCTTCCTTTCACCAAACGGCAATGACTGATTCAACTAAAGATTGCCTCTGTATTCAGACTTGTCTCTTTATCAATACTGTGACCGGACACTTGGCTTCACCGCCAAGAACCCTACTAACCTGAGGCTGTATGAACTGCAAAGCGGCTTTAACTGCTTAAAGCGACCATATGGCTACAGTGCCACGGTGCCGCCGGCCTTCGCTTAATTTGTCTTCCACATCCTTATTATATGGTCTATAATTCCATATATATTGCCTTAATCTGTCGTCGTCAAATATCTTATAGAATAAATCGTTTTTCGGTTCGTCTGTGTTGTCCTTCAACATCTCCTTTTTTATTTTTGCTTTTTTAAACTCCAACTCTTCGGCGGGTGTCCATTCCTTTTCCGTTTCTTTCTTCAAATTTTCGTATTCGTCGTTCGTAATGGTTCGGGCATTAAATACCGCGGTCGCATCCTCTTTTTTTATTATTGCTTCCGTTATTTTTGCCCCTTTAATTGTCGGCTCGCTCGCATCTGGTGTGTCAAGGTCGCTTATTTCATAGTCGGCTATTATGAAATGATTTATTAAATTCTGTATCCATTGCCTCGCGTCTTTGTTCTGTTCTACTTTGTTTTTCGCTAATAGTTTTATATAATCGTTTGCCACTACATCCACGGCTCCATATCGGTTATAAGTCCAATCTGTCAAGGGGGCTATTTCTTCCCGCTTATGTATTATGTTAAGGCTCGCACTCAATTGCCTTAAATATTGAGTTTCGCTTTCTATGGTCGCTATGTTGTAATTTTTATAAAATAAGTATATGTCGTTTTCTATCGGGTGCCTTATTCTTCCCAACATCTGGAAGAAATCTCCGCTCATATTATTTTTATTACAAGCCACGGCCACAATATTATTAAAAATTCCTTTATATGAATAATCTAAGCCTCCCGTAATTGCTGGACTATAAATGACTATATCATATTCCGCCCATTTCTTATATTCGTTGGCCATTGCTTCTTTTATTTCCTCCGTTTTGTTGGTCTCGCCCGTTATTGATAGCACCTTGTGCCCATCTCTCTTCAACATTTTCGCCAATGTTCTAAGCCGTCTTTTCCCGATATTCGCGGGGACTAGTATTTTTTTGCCCTCCTTTCTTAATTTAATAATCTGTTCGTAAGCCTCGCCAATATTGCCCTCCTTAATATGAATGTGCCGTTTTGTCTTGCTCGGGGGCTCATTATTAATAAATAAAGTCTTTGTCCCGCGGAAAATCTTCCGCCTTATGTTTTGAAAAAATTCTATATCGTCGGCTTTTAGTGTGCCTGACATTAATATTATTTGGTTGGCCGTGCCTATTACATATTTAATCATCTCCCAATTATTCTTATTGTTTCGGGACTTCTTGAAAGTGTCGCTCGTTAAGTGCTTTATGAATTGGTCTGCCTCGTCAATGACTAATTTATTTATTGGCTCTCCGCTTATCGGTATTCTGTGGAAACTATCGGCCTGAATGGTTTGATTATTCTTTTTAATTTTTCCCTTCGGCTCGTCTCTGTAATCCACATTTAAGGGATATTTGTTTTTGTAGTCGCTCGCAAGTGTCCGACGATAACTACTTATGATTGATTTAAAGGGTTTTTTCTTTGCTAGTTCTAATATCGCGGTCGTGTAATCGTTGTTTTTTGTTTTATGTTATTCTAATATTTCTTTTGCTAAGTGGTTATTTTTTAATTTTTCTACCCCCGCATATTTTTAATGGCCGTTGGTGTCAATTTAGCCCCGCGTATCAAAGTGGATATTTCTCCACAATTTAAAATAAGGTCGGTAATCGCCTTAGAGTTTGCCGTCGTCTTGCCTGTGCCTAATCCGCTTTTAATTGCTATAATGTCATATGTCGGGGTCGGCTTGTATTGCTCTTCCATAAATTCTTTAATATCGCTACAAAAGGCCTCTTTCGTGTGTATTATGTCCGCCCCAATAATATTAAGTTTTTCTATAAGTTCCTGTTTTTCTCGTTGTTGGATTGCTTCGCGGTTCTCGTTGGCCGTTTTAATGATATATTTGATTTTCTCCGCGTATGTTGTATTAGTTCCCGCCGTTAAAGTGATATAAAGGGGGTTCTCGCCTTTAAGTTCGGCTTCCCCATTTTGCTTCCAACACCCAGCAATTTTAGCCCCGCTTGGAAATTGTAATATAAAAAGTGTGTTGTCCGTTTCGTGTATTCGGTCGCAGAAATGGCACAAGGTCGGCATTAGTCTTTTTAATTTATATGTTTTCATCGGTTTCCGTTTCGCTTATGTTCTTAATCGTGTGTTGGCTCGCCTCGTGTTCCAATACGGGTATCGCCCCGAATAACTTATTAATATTAATATCCGTGTTCTTTACCTCCGCGGGCCGTTTGTTAGTTAGTCGGTCCATGTCGTGCTCGGCCGTGGTGATTAATAGTTGTTCATAAAAAATCATTTGAAACCTCGCTTAAGTCCTTTGTTATAAGGCGGTCGCCCTCAATACCTTCAACGAATTCTAATTGACGATTATCTCCTTTTTTAACCGCATAAGGGGCCCTCATTCCGCTTGGAGTTCCGCTTTTATGATAAACGGTCAAATCGTAGCCCAACTCCTTATAGTCGGGCAATTCGGCTTTAATGATTTCTTTAATTTCCGTTGCATCGCCGTAAAGTTCCCCACTATTACACACGAAATGAAACGGATTGACATATTTCTCTTTTTTGTTTGAATACCCGCACCCGCTACGGGTTATCATATCGTCGCCGAATAACTCAACGAAAGCCTCGCGGGCTCTTTGATAGTCGGATACTTCATTTAAGGCTCGTTCCTCCTCGGTGTCATATGATTTGTCAATATCGGCGTAAGGTTTCAAAAATAAAGCGGTTCCTAAACTTTCCATAGAGTGCGGATTTTCCTTTATGAAGTTTAATAAGTCGGGGGTCGCCACCTTTACGGCATACAATGAAGAAGCCCTCATCTCACGAAAGAAAACCCTATAACCGCCTTCCGCACCATTGACATTTAATTTTTTGTTAGATTTTTTATCATCCCCACCATATACAGGGGCCTCGTCCCGCCCCGTCCCACATGTCGCACCATCAATCATCTTTTTTTATATTTTTACAAAAATAAAAATTTGAAAAATAAATAATTATTATAAAGCATATATCTTTAATTATTTAAATTGAAATACGGCTAATATTAATATTAAAGAAGATTAATTAATTAATTTTATTCTAAATAAATATATCCGATATAGTATAAGACAAAGGGGACAATGACAACAACAAACACAGAACCAAATAATATCACCGCTTCCGAGTGTGGCGGAGACAATAGCATAATTAAAAGACCCGTTGGCCGTCCCGTTGGTAGTCTCAAAGAAGACAGGGCCACACCACCAGCACCAAAAAAAGAAATCATAAACGGACAGACTTATTATTTTTCATTCGTCAAACACCAGACCAAGGAAGGCAAAACCCGATATTATAAAATTAAGAAAGCATACACTCCCGCAACAGAAAGAAAACGGCGGGCGGTTTATGGAAACACGAATTACACACAAAAAAAGAAGCAAAAGACACACACCATAAAAAAAGCACTAAACGACAATATGAATAAATTGACATTGGAAGATTTGGACACATTAGCCCGCATTTTTACAGAGTGTGATTTGACCCTCGTTAAAAGCAATATAATAAGGCTACACAAAGAAGACCTAACAACTCCAACTATAACGGCACATTACGACGGGAGACACAAAGAGATTATATATGAAATGGTTTCTTTTTTACAACAATATAACACAAGGGACGAAATGGACTTGCCGAAATTTTTTGAAAACTACACGAAGGAAAAATTAAATTAAGGTCTCCGCTACAATAGCGACAACGGGACTTATAACCTTTGCCCGTCGTGTATTAATGGACGACACGGGAACGACACCTATAAAAATGCTATTGAACATGTTGAAAAATCCGAACCAACAACGGACACGAAACCAATTCTTAAGGAAAAATTAAAAGGATTGATATCAATCACAAATATGTTTATGGCAATTTTAGCAGACGAGGTAAAAAATGGCTTAGTGGCTTCAAGTTATAAAAGAATTCTTCAAGGCGAAGGAAACAGCGGGCCATTATACACAATAACGAATGCCGAAAGTGGTAAGTCAATAATATATACGATTTCCAAATCTCATTATGACGGACTACACAGAACGATAAACGAACAAGCAAAACAGAATACAAAAAAAGAAATTTCTATAAATGAATTGGAAAAAACAAAAAAAGAACTTAAACGATTAAGGGGGGAATTGAAGCAAGCCACGGCGACCATAAGCCAATTACGAGAAAATAACAGGGAATTAAAATCAAAATATAAGACACTCTTAAACCAAAAAATAAAAGAAAGGAAACCAAAGAAAGAAGAACCAGAGAGCGAACAGGAAGAAGAACAAGAGGACAACGAAGGCCAACCAGAAGGCAAACGGGCTATTATTAAAGGCGAACCAGACCCGCCATATATAAAAGAAGGCGAACCAGACCCGCCAGAAGAAGGCGAACCAGACCCGCCAGAAGAAGGCGAGCCGTGTTTATTTAACTATTCATTATGATACTCTTTGAACGAATAAGAAGACAACACACACAGAACAAAATTCATAATCGGGTCGGTATCCATATTATATATATAATATTTTTTTTCTTTAACTTTGGAATATATTATTATCTCTTTATTTTAACAACTACAGAATTATAAAATGTTTCGTCTTCGTCGGCCACTACATTGAAAACTCTAACGGGAATAATTAATTTAGGGCGGGATAACATTTAGCGGACTATATGATATGATTTATAAATTTTTTTACTAAAGTTTATTATGAGTTTATAAAAGGGATTATTATAAAATGGACGGCTTTTGTAATAGGTGTAAAATCAGAAAAAGACATTTATCTTATTCATATTGTCAGCGATGTCGAACATATATGGCCTCTTATCCAAAAAGACGGGAAGCCAATGCTAAGGCTTATCAAAAGCGAAAACAACGAGAACGAGAAGCAAAACAGAGAGAACAACAACAACAACAACAACAAGCGGGCGACGGCTTTGAGCCAAAACCACTTATAAGGCACGATACGACAGAGTTTGATTTGGATGAATTATTATTAAAGAGTGATGAATTTAACGAACTCAAAACACAATGCGATAACTTTAAAAAACGGCAGGACAAACAACACGAAAATTATATTATAAACACAGACCAAATAGGAGAATTTATTGCTTATTTACAATGTCAAATTATGAACCTTCAAACTTACAGGACCAACAACAAAGAAGAAATTAAAGCAATTCATGACAAAATGAATAAACTTAGAAGACAGATAAAAGGTATGTGAATTATGTGTTAAACATAAGATATATAATAAGTAAAATATGGAGGAAGTAAAACACGACAAATGCGGAAAATGTAAATGTTGGAGACTACCACAGCAACTTTTAAATGACAAAGGGCGAAAACTTAAAACATGCGATGATTGCAGAACACGGGGCAAAATAAGCCAAAATAAACGAAAATGCGAACATAACAAACAAAAAAGCACTTGCAAGGAATGTGGCGGTGCTTCAATATGCGAACATGAAAGAATAAAAATAACTTGTAAGGAATGCGGTGGAAGCCAGATATGCGAACATGAAAGAATAAAAAGCACTTGCAAGGAATGCGGTGGAAGCCAGATATGCGAACATGAAAGAATAAAAAGCACTTGCAAGGACTGCGGTGGAAGTCAAATATGCGAACATGAAAGAATAAAAAGCACTTGCAAGGAATGCGGTGGAAGTCAAATATGCGAACATGAAAGAATAAAAAGCACTTGCAAGGAATGCGGGTGGAAAATCAATATGCGAACACAACAAACAAAAAGCCAATGCAAGAAATGTGGTGGAAGCCAGATATGCGAACATGAAAGAATAAAAAGCCAATGTAAGGAATGCGGTGGAAAATCAATATGCGAACATAACAGAGTAAAAAGCAGTTGTAAGGAATGCGACCCGCTTGGACATTTAGCAAACAACATAAGAAGTAGGATACGTGAGGCACTCAAAGGCGATAAAAAAGAAAAATCAATTGATTATTTAGGTTGTAATATTGAAGACTTCAAAAAGCACATTGAACAACAATTTAAAGAAGGTATGACATGGGATAATTATGGCACATGGCACATTGACCACATAACTCCGTTAAAATACGAATATCCAAATTTAGAAGAAACAATTAAGCGACTTCATTATACAAACACACAACCATTATGGGCTAACGATAACATAGCAAAAAGTAATAGATTTATTGGATAATTAAAAAACGAATAAATTAACTTATAAAAATATATGACATTCTATATATAGGGCCGTCTATATAGGGTGGTCTATGTCGTCCGAGATAAATCAAAAATTCAATCAAATAATTAAAACGATTGAAGACGAAGACGACGACAGACTTTTAACATATTTGGATACTTTGTATTTGTATATCCAAGCAAAAACCAACAACATTATTATTGATAGCCCCGATTTTGAAGCCGATGGAATTTCTAGCAATCAATCCATTTCATGAGTTGAAGTTGATGAACGATAAAAATCTTATTAATGGCTTATATATTACTTTAAACCAACTTAAAGAAATTGGAAACATAGACGATTTTAAAGAAGTGGGAAACATTATTGATGTGGCCGAAGGTTATCATAAAAAAGGTTATCCGTGGCTAATGGACAATGTAATTGACATAAGCAAAAGAATTGATAATATTAAAAAAAGAAATAATCTAATTTGTAGTTAGCCCCGCGAATTAATTAATTTTTTTTTCTTTATGTCGGTCAAATTAAAAACAACTAAAACCAAAAGCGGGGTTTTTTATACACAGATAAGACAAGAAATTAAATTTAAATGTTTTTTTTGTGGTTGCGGTATGACTTAAAATTACACAACACATGTGTTGTGTCATTTGTCCGTAAGCGGACTAAATTTGTAATACAAGAGGACCATTTAAAAAGGCTTCAATAATAGAAACATGTTTATTTATTTTATTTATGTATTCTTTTGAATTATATAAATCAAATTCTATCATAGCCCCTTTTAAATTCTTGTAAATGTCCATTATTTCTTTTTTCTTTATTGTTTAAATATTTCTTTAATTTTCCTTTTTGCTTGGTTAAGCCACATAAGCAAGAATTAAAGCAATAAAAGATATTTTCGGGGTTTATGTTTTTCATTTCGTTTAATACAAAAAAGGGCTTATCTTTAAAGTTTTTATATATGTAAGTATCTACAAGCCCGCGGAGTGTGTCAAACATTTTATATATTTCTTCGTTGCTCTTGTAATACTTGGAACGCAAACCATAATTAAAACCTAAAATATGCCCTATATGTTGAATTTTGCGGAGTGAATCACTTGTATGAATTGACAACAAATATAAGCGGGTTTCTTCGTGGTATTCTTTCACAATGTCTTGTAATACCAAGGGCAATTTAATATAAATGTCCATTTCGTCGCCCTTTCGTCCCTTGTGTTATATTGTTGTAAAAAAGAAACCATTTCATATATAATCTCTTTGTGTCTCCCGTCTTAATGTGCCGTTATAGTTGGAGTTGTTAGGTCTTCTTTGTGTAGCCTTATTATATTGCTTTTAACGAGGGTCAAGTCACACTCTGTAAAAATGCGGGCTAATGTGTCCAAATCTTCCAATGTCAATTTATTCATATTGTCGTTTAGTGCTTTTTTATGGTGTGTGTCTTTTGCTTCTTTTTTTGTGTGTAATTCGGGTTTCCATAAACCGCCCGCCGTTTTCTTTCTGTTGCGGGAGTGTATGCTTTCTTAATTTTATAATATCGGGTTTTGCCTTCCTTGGTCTGGTGTTTGACGAAGGAAAAATAATAAGTCTGTCCGTTTATGATTTCTTTTTTTGGTGCTGGTGGTGTGGCCCTGTCTTCTTTGAGACTACCAACGGGACGGCCAACGGGTCTTTTAATTATGCTATTGTCTCCGCCACACTCGGAAGCGGTGATATTATTTGGTTCTGTGTTTGTTGTTGTCATTGTCCCCTTTGTCTTATACTATATCGGATATATTTATTTAGAATAAAATTAATTAATTAATCTTCTTTAATATTAATATTAGCCGTATTTCAATTTAAATAATTAAAGATATATGCTTTATAATAATTATTTATTTTTCAAATTTTTATTTTTGTAAAAATATAAAAAAAGATGATTGATGGTGCGACATGTGGGACGGGGCGGGACGAGGCCCCTGTATATGGTGCGGGATTTCCGAATATTCATTTAACACAATAAACACCGAAAGGAAATTTAGCAAACATAAAAACCTTATACAAGTCATAAGCGGTTTAGGGTTAAAAAACATATGGGATTTTAAAACACAGATAAGCACAGAGGAATTAAAAGAAACTATTAAAAAACAGGAATGGATGGCAAAAGAAGAAGAATTAGTTTTATACACGACCGACACAAAGAAACAAAAAAAGATTATAAACCATATGAGCGACCCTTCAAACAAATCATTTCTTAGAGACACATTATATTTTATCAATACCGCTATGCGAGCGGAATGGGGAGTTTCATTGACCGCGACAAATAACCATAGGACACATTATGAATTAAGACCGAATAAAACATTAGATGTAATGTTTAAGAAAGAAGAAGAATTAAGAAAAATTAACGGGTGGCCGTGTTTAGGCGAATGAATAATTTTGTTAATGTGGGGCTATCTTTTTTGGGCTATCTTTTTTGGGCTATCTTTTTTGGGCTATCTTTTTTGGGCTATCTTTTTTGGGCTATTTTTTTTTGTGATAAAATGTTATCTTTTTATGTAGAGCAATCAAAATATAAAAATTCTTCTTACTATTAATTTTATTCAAGATTTTGAGGGGCCATCTTTTTTCAGGGTGGAAAATGAACGAATTAAGGGTTAAATATGCTTGGTATTCATTTCGGGCTATATAGACTTTTTTCCTATAAGAAGTAGAAAAAGATAGCCCTTTTTAATGTAAGAAGAAAAAAGGGAAAATAATGCTTAGTGTGAATAAGGGGAAATAAAAAGGGGGACGGGGAAAAAGGGCTTAGTGTAAATAAGGGAGAACAACGGGGCCAGAATATTTAAACCCCCGCCCCCACTTATACCCAATAATAGCCCCGCTTAATTTTACTCACTCCTTACTCCTTGCTTAACTCCTTGCTTACTCACCCCTTACTTCTTGCTTACTCACTCCTTACTTCATTCATTGATAAAAAATAAGGTCATTTTTTGCCCCTTTTGAATGAGACTATAAAGAAAAATAAGATTGAACGACTCCACTAAATAAAGCCCTTCATATACAGACATGCCAAAAGGAAAAATTGCTAAGCAACAGAGGAAATACCAGCGGCCCAAGAGGAGTTTTTCCTCAGCAGTATCCCGCGGACACGACAAAGAACAACAAGCAACTCACCATAAGCAAAAAGTTAGTTCTTTATTTAGTAAGCAGAAAATAAGCAATGCTTTGGTAAGTGATATGGTTTATAAATCAAAGACGACTTAATTTTTTATTTGCTTCATTCTTTTAAAATCAGTTTCATTTATCATATAACAATATGCCGAAGCAGAAATTGACCGCCGAAGAAATGCTTATTATTACCAATTCATATACCAACCCCCACTTAGCAATGCACATTAAACAGCACTTAACCACCGCTTAACTCCTCGCTTAACTCGCTTCATTTGCTTCATTTATTTGAAAGAATATATTATAGAAGACCCTTAATTATATGTCAAACAATAGAATAAAATAGAATTATATAGAATGAAAACACGAAAACCAAAAGCCCCCGTTGATTACAGTAAAGCAAGATTGTATGCAATCCGATCACCACACACTGATAAGGTTTATATTGGAGCAACTACACAGCAACTGAGCAAACGATTATATAAACATAATAGACTATATAACTATTGGACGAACGGGAAATGCCGTTATGTATCTTCTTTTGAAATCTTACAAGCGGAAGGTGCTTACATTGAACTTTTGAAAGAGTGCCCGTGTGATAATAAAGAGCAATTAGCACGATTAGAAGGTGAAGCAATCCGCAATACTGCAAATTGTTGTAATAAGGTAATACCCGATAGAACAACAAAAGAATATTATGAAGCCAATAAAGAAGCAATACAGCAACAACGAAAGCAACATTATGAAGCAAACAAACAAGCAATTAACCAACAACGACGAGCAAGATACCAACAGAAAAAACAACAAATCCACCACAGCCTTTATAACCCACACACCACTTTTTTTAGTGAGCCTATTTTTTTCGTTAGTCCAGACCGATACACCAATTTTGGCCGAAACCCGCGCAACCAATTTTTTCCAAAGGTGATCACTTTTGTCCTTTTGTCCAAAGCAAAAAGAAGACCAGCCACCATGAGCGACAGCCGTAGTATTGTTTCAAGAAGTGCCCCAGAGACGGATGCCGAAGTTGAAAGGCGAATTAAGCGACGGAAAAAATTAAGCAATAATGTTGATGAAATAAGGGCCTCACTTGACAAGACCGAGGGGGAAATTAAAGCCTTGTCTCACCGAATTATTTCTTTGAAGAAAGCGAGAACGAAAAAAGAGCAAGAGGTTAAAGCCCTACGGCAGAAATTGAGAGAGGCAAAAGAAATTACAGAGGATATTGATTTCGTTAGAATTTTGGAACTCAAGCAGGAGCAAATTACGACGGAGATCAAAAAGTTTAAGCAGTGGATACAGCAGGGGGGACACAGGAAAATAGCGGGCTTCAACGAGCAACAATATAAACGGGTTTATCAACTTATTACGAGTGGCGTATTATTTGACGATGCTTTAAACAGAGTTATCCAAGCAATTCCTCCCAGCAATCCCCCACCCGCACTAATGGAGGTCTCCTCGTCTTCGTTGGCAGTCTAATGTGTGTTTTTCAACACACTAAAATATTTATGTGTTTTTCAACACACCAAAAAATTTAATTGAATTTTTAAAAGTTTTAATCAGAAAAAAGAAACAGAAAAAAGAAACAAAACAAAAAACAAAAAACCCATTATTCAAAGAGATTTAGTCCCTTGGACAAATGTCAATAGCAAACTATTGACTGATTTTATTCAATGTTTTTCTTTTTTTTCAATCTGCTACTCAGTCTTATTGGTTGGCTTACCCCGTTTTCGTCTATGAGTTTATAACCCGCTTTCTTTTTCTCTGTTTGCTTTGCTTCGGGTTGCTTTGCTTCGTGTTGCTTTGCTTCCTCCGTCGTGGTTTCCTTTTTACTCATTACAAACTCATTCACAATAACAGCCCCAATTCCGCTTATTTTTCTAAGTGTTGTATTAGTTTTTTTCCGCCGTAGTCATTCCAAATTTTGTTTAATAACTCAAACTTATCCTCACTGCTTGCTTTTTTCCCTAAGGATTTATATTTGCCGTCGTCGTCCTCGTTTTCGCTTTCATTTTCGGCCCCTTTGACATTCAGACATAAGTCAATTTTCCGTCTCAATTCTTCCAACTAGGTTTTTATTACTTCTTCCATCATTTCACGGGGGTCCGCAACATTCACCCAACTATAAGAAAAACTCGTAAGCATATCACCATGTCCCAACACATTAGAGACCCAAGTATTAAAATTTGTTGTTTTCGGATTAGCAAAATTCGTATATGACAAACTCACATATAATTTTCGCAACATTGAAGACCTTTGTTTATACTCTGCCAACCACGGAAATACTTTTATTATTCGTTTGTTTAGTTCATTGTTTTTGTCTTTCGCTAGTTGTTCGTCGTCGTTGATTATTATTGCTTTCTTTTTCTTGAAGTGGTTCCTTATTGAATTTACTTGTTCAATAACAAAAGAAGGAGTACATAAAACAACTGGCCTCTCGGTCCAATTCTTTTTTTGCCCCTCTCTCTTTTTTGCTAAATTATCCACTCTCAACCAACTCGGTTTGTCAGGTATTAATTCATAAGTGTTTTTATCAAATATCTCAACGGGTCGCGCCCCTATTGCTAACATTAAAGCCAATAGTTTCATATAAGGGTCATTGCTCAAAATCATTTCATTCATTTTCGCCATTACCTCCCTTACATCTATCTGTATTTTTTGTTCGTTTTTTGCTTTGACATCTTTTTTATACCCTCAACAATTTCTATTCGCTCATCTTCATTGATATTGAAATATTTGTCCAATTTACTCATTTCATAAACTTTCTTGCTTTGATTTGGTTTTATTGCTTTTGTTCTCACTTCGCTTAATCTCTGTCTCCTTGAAGTTGTATTCGGATAAATAATAGCATACTTTGAATAAATGATTGGCATCGCTTTTAATAATTCGTCCTCTGTTGTCGTTTTACTAAACAATAACAAAATAGCATTATGAAAGGCCTTTGACTGCTTCGCATCACTTGTAAAAAAGCTTGATAGACATCGTATATTTTTTCTTCTGTGTCTGCTATGTTTAATTGTTTGATAAATTTTCTGTCGTTTTCGTTCCACATTCTGCCCCGTTGTTTTTTCACTCACTCACTTCGTTCGTGCCCGCAAGTTGTATATTAAACAAGTCTATATTTTTTCTCAATATGAAAAAAATGTTTAATTATTGGCTTTTTCTTTTTATTTCTTATGTTCTTTTTATGATCATTTATGTCTAATAGACAGGTCCATCTCGTATATCATAAAATAAGCCTTAGAAACATATAAAACACACACATGAAGACAGAAAACACACCTATGTTTCACAAAAACACACCTTCGTTTTGACAAAAAAAACTACAAACTAAGCACACTAAGAGAGATTTGGTCAAAATGACGACAATTTCATATTAAACGTTCGTTTAATATATATTTTTATGAAATAAAAATATGAAATTGTCGTCATTTTGACCAAATCTCTCTTAGTGTGCTTAGTTTGTAGTTTTTTTGTCAAAACGAAGGTGTGTTTTTGTGAAACATAGGTGTGTTTTCTGTCTTCATGTGTGTGTGTTTTATATGTTTCTAAGGCTTATTTTATTATATACGAGATGGACCTGTCTATTAGACATAAATGATCATATATATATATATACTTACTTGTACTAACAGCAAAGGGGTGAGCACGGTCACGCGTGGTCTGGTAAACCCCTGTTAATAAATAACTATTCTTGAAAGTATATATATATATAGGGGGTTTGTTGGAGTATTCGACTGCCGGTAAGGGTTGTTAGTCCTCACTCGTCACCGCGTGTGGGCTCCAAACCTGCGCATAACCCCACGGCGAGAGGGGGCGAATCCGAAGACCGACCCATCGCACTAGGGAATGACACTTGGAAGAGCACGACTGGCCGCACACATGTAGACGACCTTCTGTATGATGTTGTCATAGCAGTCGGGGTTTTATGTAAAGGTTTGAAAAGAGTATTATGTATATCGGTCTTTAGCTCCGTCTGGATCCGCCTGGGTCCACTGGTCTCTCCTTGATCTTGAGTTCCGTCTTGATCCGCCTGGGTCTCCTGATATCCTCTCGATCGAAATATCCTCTGGTACTAGCTTGAATTTTTTTTTTTTTTTTTTTTTTTTATCGTCCTGATTTTTTTTTTTTTTTTTTTTTTTT